>JAHBCN010000647.1:142500-161853 GCA_019359885.1 Listronotus oregonensis
TAATGCAATGCCTTGACAAACAAAAACAATTGGAAGTAATCTTCTTTACCTAATAAAGGAAACCGGACTTCTATAATAAGAAAGGAAAGCACAATAAGTCAGTAAGCTGTGCTATGTTCGTGGGTAACTGACAATTTTCTTTCTCTACTCATCCAACAAACAATGTTTAAGGGTTTAAAATAATTCCAAATACATTTAGTTTTCGCATAAAAATATATTCTTTATCAAAATGTTGATAATATAGAAAATCGAAAGAATTGTTTACTGACAATGGCTTTTTCACATTCTTCCATTTTTTATAGCCTATCGCTATACCACTAAAAATGTAATTTTATGGAGCTTAGTTAATATACCAAAACATATTAATAGCAATTAGCTTAAATTACTATAATATTATTATAATTACTATTCAGTAAGTAAGTGTTTTGTTTGTGCAAATGTCTGACTTTGATAAAAGATAACAATGACTATGTAAAATTATACGACCAAAAGTATGTATGTTTACATTTATGTTTTAAAATTTACTAAGTGCTTATTGCTTAAAAGAATTCTAATTTATTTGTTTACAGCTTGTTTTAAAGGTGGCAAATAAAACCGAAATTCTAAACTGAGAGCAACTACTGTTGATTAACTAAATACTGTATTATGACTTTTATTTTGATTTATTGATTTAAAATTGTAAAAAACTTTTTTCGCAAATATTTGGTATATTGGTAGTCACCCTGATATATTATTATCTTAAAAGGCAATTGTCCTGACCCGTCAATACTCCGGTCAATCTGGACATCTAAAGGTACTTAAATTAACATCAAGCTGAAAGTGGGTAAAATTGTTTAAAACATAATGAAAAATAACATTTCAAAATTCCCCATCGTTCTGGTTCGTGGAAAAAAATTGACTCGAGGTCAGAGGTCAAAATAATGTTTTTTTTCGCGATTTTCTTAAAAATGATTGAAGTTTTATCGTAAAATTACCTAAAACAAAAATTGTAGATCATAAAATTATCTATAAAAAAGGTATAAATAATTTTTATCCTAAAAGCCACTGTTCCTGAGATATAACGATTCAAAAAGTTGTCAGCGTCATTGTAAGCATAAGTACGTCACGTAAATATATATATATATATATATATATATATATATATATATATATATATATATATATATATATATATATATATATATATATATATATATATATATATATATATATATATATATATATATATATATATATATATATAATATATATATATATATATATATATATATATATATATATATATATATATATATATATATATATATATATATATACTTAAAATTTGTTTTTCTTGAACCATTTATAATATATTCTTTTATATTTTCTTGGGCATAGTGGTTCTTGTTATTTTTTTAATTACCAAATAAAAGAGTTTTCATTTCAATTTGAATTTATTTACAAACGTTTCGGCTTGTTTGGCCTTTCTCAATGTCTACAACAAGTATAATTTATTTTTAAAATGTTTAATTTACGACACAATATTTAAAATAGGATAAAGAGGATTTTTTTTAACAAATTAAAATTTATATCATTATATACTAGCTAAAACATACTAGATTTCTTTTGACTCACCAATAAGAGGATAATCCATTTAAAACAAAAACATATGTATGTCACAACAATTTAAAATTAACATGTCAAAATTTAAAACTATTTAGAAAGACAACACACAATCTGTACCTACATATACGGTTAAAATATTACTATTAAGATTGGCTCAGGTATTGAGCTGTTGGTATGATTTATTTTTTTTTTTTTTTTAAAAAAAAAAAAAAAAAATATATATATATATATATATATATATATATATATATATATATATATATATATATATATATATATATATATATATATATATATATATATATATATATATATATATATATATATATATATATATATATATATATATATATATATATATATATATATATATATATATATATATATATATATATATATATATATATATATATATATATATATATATATATATATATATATATATATATATATATATATTATATATATATATATATATATATATATATATATATATATA
Source organism: Listronotus oregonensis (assembly GCA_019359885.1). NCBI lineage: Eukaryota > Metazoa > Arthropoda > Insecta > Coleoptera > Curculionidae > Listronotus > Listronotus oregonensis. The sequence continues at coordinate 144,605 of JAHBCN010000647.1, forward strand.
TATTATATATATCTTAGCTGTAATATAAGTAAACATATTTAGTGATTGTAACTTACATTTAAAATATAAAATATACATAAGTATAACTATGAGAATATCAGGTAAAATGAAACCCAGTCCCTTAATGTATACGCTAGTGTAACCTTGAGACAACATCTGTCTCTCTGTTCAATTTTCTGCCTCGCTAGTGCTGTTCATCAACATCTTTTTAGGGTATATTACCAAGTTTAAGTCTGGCTTGGTTATCAGCTAGACCCAAAAGATTGGCGTTGGAAGTTGGTCGATAATACTTTAGAACCAATTTAGACTTTACTCCCACCTGCGCCAAAAAAACTGCTAAACACAATTTTTTTGCAACTGTAAAAAGATCTACAATTTTTGTCTAAGGTAATTTTACGATAAAACTTACCGTTTTAACGCAAATCGCGAAAACCCTTTTTTTACCTTTTCCCTCGAGTCAATTTTTTCACGTACAGGAACGATAAGGAATTTGAAATGTTAGTTTTAATTTTAAACAATTTTACTCTCTTTCAGCTTGATGTAAATTTATGTACCTTCACTCTTATTTTTTGGTCCAATTTGACCGGACTACAAGCTTTATCTGATTCTCAACAGGCAGACAAGGTAAAAATATGTAGTTACACGAAGTCATTGTCCACAAAAAAAGAGATCTTAGTTTCATACTACAGATACTTTTGGTTTTTTAAGGACTTTATCGAAAACTAAAAATTATCTCTTAACGATATAGGTATAATACTAACCTTAGCATGATAGATCCATAATTCTCACCCGGTGCAGTCAACGGAGTCACCCATGTTTTTGTAATTTTTTCATCATTTTTCAATGGAATCAAAATTTGTTCCAAATGTGGAATGTTTACCGGATCAGTCATTATCCAAAATTATCCCGTTAAGTATTTTTATGTACTAATAAGAAGGCTAATTTACGGAATTTATAACTTTATTTTTTTCGATAAAGAAATTTGTAACGATAAGAGAATATTTCTTACTAATAGAAAAATATAAGTGCTAACAGATTAGATTATTTACAAGTCATTGTTTTCGTGACACATCAAAAACTAAAATTTTAAAACAGATTCAGCAACTGACGTCAATTTTATAAAATGACTGCTAATTATTAAATAACTGCGGGGATTTCCGTCTCGAAAACACACTTAAATATAAGCTTGTGTTACATACGTATACCAGATGTCCTAGATATGATCGCACGGACCCATATGTGTAAGAAGAAAAAAACGATTAAATTATATCCCTTAAAATTCAATAAATTGACAGTATCAACAATCTTTATGGTATTTTTTACCAAGAGGGCCCCTCACCAACTTTAATACACTGATGATTTCTGAAGCGTTAAGTATAGTCTGTCTCAAAGTATACCGTGTTAGCTCTTGCCTTCATTTATGGATTATACCTGCCGACAGCAATAAAACTGCGGATCGGTAGGTATTAAAGGACAGAAAATTAGGGACGGACTTTAATAATATAAAGATTTATAATTTATTGTTTATTTAGGTAAGTATAATCTTAAAATTAAATTAAGAAATTAAATATATGCAAAGTTTTAATAAATTTATAACTGCATTATCTATACATAATTACATTTTTAATCTAAATATCTAAATCTAATTCTGTTTCACTATCAAAGTCATTATTGAGATTAATTATAATAGGATTTATGTTGTTTTGGTTAGAAATGTAAGAGTCCTCAATTTTTATAATGTGCTGTAGTGAATTTTTCCAGCTCTCAACTGGTATGTTAGTAATTATATTTTTTATCAAATTTATAACACTGGGACTTAAAGTATGTGTAACATTTTCTGTTCTGATCTTTGATTTTACTTGATTCCACAAATGCTCTATGGGGTTAAACATACAGTGAACAAACTCCTCACCACTGAAGACACCCACGTAGTTAGTACTTAGCATCAGCCTTCGTGGACTGTCCCAAGTAAATAAATACGGAGGAAGCCTAAGACAGTATGCCCACCTGTTCAGCCAAATTATCACATACATATTGTTTTTTAATTGCATAGAAATAAATATCATTTTCTAACAAATATTCCTGGATTTCAGTTTTTGAACTTGATGAAGCTGGTGCTTTGTGTAGCAGACGGCTGTGGTAGCTTGCGTTATACATGACAATAACACTGTTGTTTGGAATATTTTTTAAAAGATAATTTTGAAACCAGTTTTCAAAAAGTTCTGCACTTGTATCCTCATGATAATCCAAGCTAGAATCCTTAATATTCTTTGCAGACAACAGCAAGCAGTTTGGGACAAATCCGTCTTCTGAACCAGCGTGTATTATGGTAATGCGTTTTCCTTTATTTGAAGGTGCTTTCGTCTGACAGTTTTGACTGGAATCAACCCATCCTTTGGATACTGTGTCGTGTGTATCGAACCATGTTTCATTAAGGTAAATTATGGATCTGTTTCTAACCTATATCTTTTAATTTCTTGAAGGTAATTAAATCTCCAAGTGCGTAATCTGTGCGATTCCATTACTACTTGTCTTTTGTCTATTTTGCGGTATTTAAATCCCATTTTACAAACAACTCTATGGAGGTGGCACGGCTAATATTTATATTGGTTTCGTCTTCGTCTAGCTTCTTTTTCAGTTTATCCAAGGTAGGAGTAACTCCGCTATCATAAAGACAATATATTTTCCTTCTTATTAGGTCCTGATCACTATTGTCTATACGGTGAGATTGAAAATCACTACGTTTTTTCTTTTGTTCAATTTTTCTAATAATAATATCCCTTATCGATGATATTGGAGTTTTTGTAAGTAGACAGGTTTCTTTTAAAGCTTCTTGTTTAATTAGACCTCTACTGATTAAAGTTTCATACACATTTTTCACAACCTGTTTTGCACCTAATGACAAATGATTTCGACGCAACATAGTTATATTCTCGTAAAACAACTTTTTCGAAACGCACAGTAAAAACGGTTATTTAACACTGCAACTAAAATATTAGCCAAAATATTTATATGCCTAATGGTTCATACTTAAGAAATACCTGGCCCACCCTTGCCCTTATGAACAAATGGGTTTACCCAATAACAATAGGTAATAAAATCGTTAAAGGTTTATTGGGGTATGGTCCGTCAAAAGACATAACGATATACTTTGATACAGACTATACGATTCTAATAGGCTAGTGACTGTAGGGAAGGCAGGGGGTAAGAAGGAACAAAGTCGTATACGCAATTTTATGACAAATTCTGGTTTTATTGTCTAAAAAAATAAGCTTGTTATTAGATGTTTTTAATTTAGTCCAACATTTAGCACCACATTAGGATTTTTACACCTTTGCTAATAAGTTAACAAATTAAAAAAAAAAGTTGGTTAAAAATAAATTTATAAATCTTGTACTTATCCTTTCTGCAAATAAAATTATAAAATTCAGATAGGATCAATAATATTTCAAACCAAAATAACAAAAAAAAAATCACATAACAATCTGTATTTACTTTCATTCTGCTTAATAACAGGCGTCATATCATAAATTATTATCAGGAAGCATGTAACAAACACTTTAAACTGCTTTCTAATGATTCTACGCTTAATGGTTTGAATTCATTGGCAAGGTTATTACAACTCTAAGCTGCTCGATAGCCAAAATATTTTTTAAACAGGGCTGTCAAGTGCTTTGGGATGGTGTAGAGCAGGTATGGGCAACCTTTGACATTTTGTGAGCCAAACTTCAGTGTGCAAATACGTTCGCGGGTCGCGTTTAAAAGTAGTGTTATATAGTAATGTTCATATTTTTTGCGATAGATATCAGACATAAAAATAATACGACAATGTTATTATAATATCAATTTATTAAAAACACAACATTAAATGAAAAAAAAAGGACTTTTTTATTAACTCGTTAAATTTGAAATTGTTACAAACTATAAAAATTAAATAGCGACACCGAAATCAATGAGACGCTTGAGCTTGAATTTGAGAAACTAGACTTCAAGTCCAAAATTTCTGTCAATGACGCATCGCTCGCCTTTAGAGTGCCCCGGGTTGTGCGACGTCAGGGGAATCAATTCCAGTGGCGTGTGCATTTCAGAAAATAAACTATAAAATTTCGTCAAAACATGAGAGAATTTTTTACAAGCAAAAGTTATTTTCTCACATTTTCATCAACCCTTTAAATTAGTAACAAGCCTATATTATTTTGGTAATTTTTCGGATTAATGAAAAATGTAAATTTTTTGCTAAATTTTGCACACCTCCTATTTTGAGGTTATAGAACACAAATTTGAAGTTTTTTTGACAATTTCTCATAGTTTTTCAAAAAAAACACTTTTTACTTTCATTTTACCTTCTCCGATTTTATTTTGCTACATGAAAAAAATAATAAAATTTCAGTCTTAACATAAATTAAAAAAAGACGTAAAAACAGAACGATAGACAATCCAAGTTACACCGACTTGCCAATTCACCACCGATATTGCAAATTCAATATTAAATACGATATTTGCACGCATTGCTTAATTAAAAATATCCACTATATTAGGAACACGAAAGCCCTGAAATTATCAGCTTGTAGAATCCAATACCTATTTCGGGTCTTTCGAGTTCCATATTTAGTGGATATTTTTGATCAAACATTGCGGGCCGAGCGAAGCAAGGTCCGCATACCTTATAACAATGTCATAAAGAAAACTATTACAACTTGGCAACATGTCAACTTTTAATTAGAAATTCGGACTTAAACGTTTTACCTACTTTTATTGAAAATTAAGGTTTTTCCGTGCTCTTTGAGTGATTTTTTAATATTAAAATAGTATTAGTTTTCGTGCAAATGACAGAACTTAAAGGAATATGTCGTAAATGTAATTAGAAAATTAAATTATTATTCTTTTGAAAACTATGAGAGGCGGCCAAAAAACAACTTTTGATTCATGTTTAACAATCGGAAAGTAGGAGTGTGCTAAAAATAGCGAAAAATCGCATTTTCCATTATCCCAATAATTACTAATATTGTTTATTAGCCTTTTAAAACTCTAAATACCGTACGCGAAAAACTTTTGTTAAAGTTGCACATATCTCTGCAGCATCCAAAGTAGTTATTTCAGGATTTTGTTTTCGAATCCCTGGTAAACATTTTTAACCATTATTCGTTCTTTTCACGTTAACAAAGTTTTTCCTTTGTAGGCAGATTACTAGTTGAAGGTTGGTTAATATTTATAGTTTACTGAATTAAAAGCACTTATCAACACTAAATCTTTATATACAATTGTATACATAAATAAGATAAACTATAATAAAATTGGCACAAAACAATATCTATATACTATGAAAACTAGAAATTTACAATATTTAGAAAATACCATGTATAGCAATTAAAATTTAAACTTACAAAATCTGTCCATAATCAATAATAACTAAATAAAATGATCGAACAGCACGAGAACCCTGTCGATACGCTTATTTTCGAGGGTGTTCAAGTTGTAAACTAAGGGATGTGTGTCTTCTAGATAACAATGATTTCAATACATATTAGCGTGCTATTTAAAATGCGATCACTGGCTGGTAACTTATTCTTGCGAATTATGACAACGTAGCGATGAAACTTTTGGCCGGTTCACTGTTATTTGGGCGGAAAAGTATATCATAGGCTTAAAAATCCTTTACTAGTGTTAGATTTTTATTCAGCCGCTTCGTCGGTTGGGTGGCTAGTATTAAATGAGTCACCGACAGAAATTTTGGACTTTAGGTATAATTCATCGATGTTTGGACAAAGAGTAATAATTGTTTTCAACAAGAGAGGACACTGGGCAAAACATCAAAGAATACGCCGAAATCTCCCATTGACCTTGCGCCATCTTTTTGGACGCAACATTATTGCCGGTACCACTGACTTTTATTAGTCTTTACAGATTTTGCAATGTTGCAATTTTCTTAATTCATTTCAATATTTTTGAGTAAGTTAGAATGTAAGTTTTAATTTGGTTATACATTTGATTATTAAAAATATTGATATATGATTAACTTAGGGTGTATTTTAAAACTAAAATATTAAGGATATATACACTATGCTCGATATCTATTATTAAAATTAAACATAAAAATATTTTTTGATGCCTCCTTTATCAAGATTTTTTCTTTGGAGCAATAACAATTTTATCTCAATATCCCTTTTCAAGTCTATTAGACATTATAGCCCAGTCTGTAGGTAATTTTCATGACTTTAATTTGTAACAGGTTGAAAGGTGTTAGAAGTTGTAGAGGGTGATTACCTGAATATGACTATATAGTTTTAGGGGGGGGTGGAGGGTTAAAAGTGCTAAAAACGTGTTTTTCGCTTTTGAAAGCGCCTTAACAACGGCAACAAATTAATTTTAGCCGGGCTCAAATTATAGGTTTTTTTAATACCTAAAAAAATATTTTGAACGTATTCCTCTTAAGGCGCGTACAGACATAGAACAAAACATCGTATCGTAACATGTTCGTATCATGTTCGCGTAACATGTGTGGACGGTACATCGTAACACCGTGACTCGGTAACATCGAAACATCACGGCGTCCCATCAGTTGTCGGTTTTTCAGCGTCACTTCAAAGAGATGATATGGGCTCATGTTGCGTCGTCTGTTTGCAAGTTTGGACGGGAATGCGTAACAAGAGCGCCCCAATACATTTATTTTTATAATTTAAACAGTTTGAAAACATCAATATGGAGTGGTCAGAAGAAGCTATTCTTAATTTCATAGAAAGTTACCAAAGCAAAGACATTTTGTGGGACCCAAAAAATCCCAGATATTATAATAAAAATAGAAAAAATGATACTTGGCACACACTTTCAGAGGAGTTTCATATTTCTGTAGATGAGTGCAAAAAGAACATAAATTCCCTCTTATCGGCAGTCAGGCAAGAGAAAGCTAAAATTAAGAAGAGTCGAGGTACGGGTACAGGTGAGTGGAAATAAAAAGTTAATTACTTCCCAGCCAGCACAAAAACGTTATAAGATTTGCACATTTGTCACAGTTTAAGGCAAAGGGTAAAGTGCTATATTTCTGGCTATTTGAAGGACTCTCTTTTGTCGAAGGGACATTTTAGAAATGGTCTCTATTATATGTCATGCATTTTAAAGGCGAAATTACATTACATTACAAAAAGTACTTGTAACGTTAGTTATGTGCTTGCTGGGTTAGTAGAAAATCGTTTATTTTTCTTCATTTTGTTGCACTAGGACAATGTGTGGGTTTTTTAGGAACAGCAGATATTTATAAAAGTAACTGGTTTGCCTTTGAAAGTCTACAGTTTCTATGGGACAAAAATAAAGTTTACCACCAACGTCTTTTTTGTCTATGTTTTTTTTTGTTATTAATATAACAGTGCATATAAATATATGCTGCTGCAGCAATTTCCATTATTTTTACTTCGATAACTACTCAAATTAAAATGGTACATGGAAAAAGATGGAAGGTCAGAATGTTCTGCTATAGGTTATACGACGTTGTTTTGTTACACAATAATTTTCGAAACACCGAACTTCGATGCGTAACAAAAAATTGTTGCGCGACGATGTTGCGAAACGAAGATTTGTTCTATGTCTGTACGCGCCTTTAAATTAACAATGGCAAATTAAATTGCAATAAATGAAATGTATGTCACATGTTCGATATGGCCATTTGCAATTTCACCATTTGAACCGATGCAAAGATTGTGCAAACCAGGTGACATGCGCTCTTTGTCATTGCTATTACTGTAAACAGGGATAGGCAATGATTACGACCGTCGAAGACTCGCACGTATAAAATGAGCACTAACCAGCCTAATGGCCAATACCGGACGCGATCACAATCACGTGTTTATCCCTTTAAATTGGTCCCGAATTCTATCTCTCTTGGATTTTATTTGCTTTGTCTTACTGTCTCCCCTTGTTGAAAACAATTATTACTCTTTGGTTTGGATTAATTCCACTGATACAAAGACGTAGAGAATTTTTCAAATTACCGTCACCGCCTTGTACGATGCTTTGATTTATTAACTTTCATCATTGAAAAGAACTGTTCGCTTTTAAAAGTACTGCCAAATACACAAATCAATCTTCTTGCGAATTTTCTAATCTGGAGAAAATGGTGTCGAGGTATTTTTTGTAGAAATCGCACACGTCTTCAAATTTAGATTTTGGGAGTGAGTTTTCTTGAATCTCGATCAACTTTACTTGCAAGTGTATTGGAGCATTTTATAAATTACTTTTTTTTGGAGGAGCAAATAAATTGAAACAGTCTTCCATGTTTTTGAAATTGCTAGATCTCTTTGAAAATTGCTCGACATTACCTTGAGTTCTTTGGCATATTGAGCATAAGCAATTATTTTCATACGCAAAGAGCGTGGTCAAATGGTAACAGTTACCAGACAGCATCTGTGCCCCCCATAAGCGGATTTTATTCTGAAACGCTTTCAAATGGCTGTACAAGTTATTAACTAAGTGTCCTCTTTTTTTAAAGTTTCAATTTTAAATCATTTCAATGCAGTGGCGCAATTAGAGGGCTGGAACTTAGCCTCCCCAAGCTCAAGATTAGCCCCCAAACCGATAGTCACAAAATAGTATAATAAGTACCTAACTGCTATTAGTGCCATGCCATTACCTTATTCTCATTCCTACTACAAAGACTTCTTTGCGCTTGATAACGTCTTCAAGAAAAATGAGAAAATTAATGAGAAAATCAGTTTTGCGAAGAGTTTGCGAACCAGGTAGATGTGAGTTTGGATCCTCCATCCTCAAAAAGAAAGAAAATTTCCTATGGAAACTGAAAGATTAGATGGCGGACTCAACAGTGGGAGCCAAGGGAGGCATAAACACTCCAAATGTTGTAGATTATTGGAACCCCTTTCTTCTATAGATTCTTAGATTCTCGTGGTATTTTTTTACAGATTCTCCGAGAAAAGCCTTTGCATTGCGGCAGCCATAGACTTACACTAGATTACGAGGGATCCATGCCTTTTATTGAATACTACGCAGAGTATTTTAGGTTGGAGAAAAATATCATAAAGGCGGAAATGACAATTTTAAGAAACAGCTTAATTAATGGAAGAATGGATGAAACTCTTCGAAATGAACTTAAACCAGAAATCTTTCCATCAGTATATCTCTGTTTCAAGTGGCAATAACGTTAACAGTAACGTCTGCCATGTGCGAGAGGTCCTTCTCTATTATGATATTATTATTAATATTAATTAATTATTTTAAAATTGGCTACGATTTTCGATGGACCAAGAAAGATTTTCTGCACTTGAATTGTTATTTATCGAAAAGGATATAAAAATAAATTTTGAAGACGCGATTGATAAATATGCATCTAAAAACAGAAAAATAAATTTAGTGTATTAAATTTTAAGTTTTTAACGCTTTTGTCTGCTGGTCCATCTGTCTGTCTGTGCACTTAGGAGGAATGTAATTTAACAGAACTTGTTTCAATTTTTAAGTTGTTTTTAGTAACGGTTTAAGTTGTTTAAGTTTTTAACTCGATATATTCTTTAATTACATATATGTATGTATATAAAAATGCCTTTATAACTTTGTTACCTTCATTCACTCGGGGAGGAATTTATAATTTAACAGAATTAAATTAAAAAAAACTTGTTTTAGTTTTTAAGTTGTTCTTAGTAAAGTGTTAAGTTTTAAACTAAATATATTTTTACTTACATATTATGTATGTATAAAAATGTCTTTTATATTCTATTTTTTTAACTAAGAACGTACATTATATGAAGAATAAAGTTTATAACAGAGGATTTTTGTCAAATTCAGGAGTTTGTGAATACGTACTGTAGTAAATTTTGAAAACATCATATAGTGTCACCAAATCGATATGGCCAAGAGACCCGAGGCTCAAGCCCCCCACAATCAGTAAGCTAGTTGCGCCACTGTTCAAATAAGTCGCCAGAAATGCTAAGTCACATATCCATTCTTTGGGTCACTAATTCAGATAGTGACTCATTTTTCTTAGCCCAAAGTCTGAAACCTGATGAAACCTTTACCTAAGCCGACTATAGAAGGTGCACCATCTGTGCGTACTCCAACTAATTTTGACCATGGCAAGCCAAAACTTGTAAATACCTTTTGAACTTCATTCAAAATGTCCTCTCCTGTAGTGGTTCCTCTAGCGGCTGTAAAGCAAGCAATTCCTCAGTAACAGTGAACTCTTTATTAACGGTGCTCTCGTCTAATACTATGAAAAATAATTCAAAACCATACGGTTAGTCAATGTTGTTTTTATATCATTGGCCAAAATCCGATGTCACGTCGGACAGCAGTTCGTCTTGACAAACTAATTTTTTTAAATTCATTTTTCTTTTCAGGGCATAAAACACTGCAAACTCCTAACATAGACAACTTTATGAATTCTCCTTCGGCAAATGGTTTTAATGACTTTGCCAATTTTGAACTATAAAACTAATTTTCACAACATTATCAAGTTGTGTTCTTTATTTATGAAACATTTGCTAATTCTTTTCCAAATTAGCAATAAGCTTCTGGATTTTGTCTTTTCTTATTTGTCCCGTTAGTGGTTGCAGCATAGGGTTTTAATGTTGTAGTTGAGTAATGCCTCTTTATATTAAATGCTTTTATCACTGAAATGGATTCATTACACAGCAAACAAATTTGCTTACCATTGTACAAGATAAAAGAATTCTTCAGTCTATTTTTCTTTAAACTGACGACCCTTTAAATCTACTTTTCGTTTCTTTTTTACCAGACATTTTCGTATACAAAATATAATTAGTAAGCACTCAGATTCACACAAAGTCACAAAGCAAATTAACGGCACTAGCAGTTCGCTAGAATGTCGAAGTTAAACCCCGGTAGCTCAATAGAACTGAACTAAAGTTTGGGCCAGCCACCTGTTTATATAGACAAAATAAAAAAATAATCATTTGATGCGCTGCCAGTAAAACGGCAAACATCAAAGGCTTTGATGTTTGCCGCTTCTCTCTTTGATGATCGCCGCCACTTGGCTTGCCTTCTCACTCAATTTCGTGAATATATATTATTTTTTTAATTAGGTTTTTCAAAATGTCTGGGCCGAATCAAATCGTACAGCAGGCCGGATCCGGCCCCGGGTCAGGTGTTGCCCACATATATGATATAGAGGTTTGTGGAGTGGTGTTTTGCTTGGAGGTCAGTGTGATGTGGTTCTAGGAACCAGCCTGTCATTAAGAAATGAAAAGCGTATCCAATCATGCACAAGGTGAAGTCGTGAAGTTCAGTTCCATTTGATATATTAAACCATTTTAATTCCAAGGGAGCAGCAGGGATATGATTATATTTGTGGAGCGAACAAACAAAATGACAGGTAAACAGTAATTAAAACAGGATAAAACCAAAGGTTTCACACAACATAGACTTTAATTTATTTGATATTATATTTTTATTGGCATATAATAACTTTAAGTTTAAGAATGCTTTAGGGGTTATTACTTATTACAGTTATCTGGTAAGTAAACTTTAGTCCATTGTTTATTAAGACTCCCAAATATCTCGTGACATTTTTCACTGGTAGCATTTCATTACCAATTTTAAGTTTAACATCTTATGGCCACCAAAGAAAAGCACAAGCGACTTTCTTGAATTTAAAATTAGATTGTCGTTTTTGGACACAGAATTATTACCCAATTATTTATTAAGGATAAATTACCCATTATGATGTTGAGCCTGATAGGAGCAATTTTTAGTCCTATTTAGAATATTTGCAATTCAGATATTAAATACCAACGGACCTAATACTGAGCCCTGCGGTACTGAAGGTCTTAAGGATGACATCCTACTATCTAGAACCACTCCCTGAAATCCACCATTAAGGTAGGACAACAAAACTTGACAGTATTCACGTTAAATCCGTAAACCTTAACTTAGAGCAAAATAACTCATGACTGATCAGATCAAAAGCTTTTGAAAAATCGAGCAGCACCAGGGCCCATCTTTAACTTTTAGTGAGTTTATTCTGTCACAGCCATATCAAAACTTTATATGTATTTCTTGTTCAATAAAAAATATATTGTTTTCGTTTTGAATTTTACTCGTATACCACATCTTACTTAAAATAAATGCACTCTATATTTACTGGATAATAGTTTATTTTAAAATCTATTAGATATAATATTAGACTAAATAATTTTAAAATCAAAAAGTCCTATTGACTAAAAAGGTTTAACATTTAAACTGAGTCTAGTTGCCACAATAATAAATGATGACCAGTTGTGTTATTGTCATGATAATAACACAGCCCTCAAAAGAAATTCAAGGTCCGAAAGACTTGACAATAATATATTTATATTTTGGGGTCGCTGAATCCGAATCCGCAGTCATTTTGCCCCTCATCAGGTCAGGGTCAAGGGCATTTTAAGATCAAATCTGCGAATTAACGCAAACAAATTTAAAAGGGTATATACTTATGTTTTAAGGTCCCAAATACGAATCCTTATTTAACCCCCAAATTTGGGTTTCGATTTGACCGAATTGCCCACATCACCCCGGGTCACTGAAATACGGTGAGACGGGCTTTTCCGACAATTTTGAAGGGACAGTTGTTTAACGCCTACCCCAAAAATAGGTCACACCACACTCCAACGGGAAGTACTCCGAAAAAACAGACGACGCCGAGTATAGGTTTTTGAGTGGGAACCCAAAAAAAAATACAGAGCCAACACCGGCAATTCGAGGCAAGACTCTCAACCCTCCGAGCTTAGTAACTGCAGAAGAAAACTGGAAGGAAATCGAAAACCTACGAGTAGTCGCCAAATAGAAACAGTGTCAGAACCCATCAAAGTTAGAAAATATGACCGTGATGACCACAAAATTGAAGGTCGAAAACCTGACCATGGAATCTTTATGTTTTAGGTCACTAATCGAATTTTGGCGTCAGTTCGAACCCATCAAGACAGGTCAAGGCATTTAAGGTCAAATCGCAACCAAATTTGATGGGTCAAACTAACCACGGATTCGTGCTTAGCGACCTTAAAAACATAAGCATACACTCTGAAATTTGGTGGTGATTAATTTTCTAGATTTGACCTTAAAATGCCCTTGACCCTGACCTGATGGGCTCAAATCCCATTCGGATCCTCTGTATGAATTTCTTTTAAGGGGCTGTAATTTTGCGATTTGACCTTAGAAATCTATCTTTATCATAATACCGATGGGGTCAAAATGACCACTTCGTAATCAGCCACCTCAAGAACATGGTATACACTGTTGAAATTTGGTTGCGAATAATTTTGCAGATTTGACCCTGAAATGCTCTTGACCCTGACCTAATGGGGTCGAATTGATTCGGATCCTGGATTCAGATGCAGCGATTCCAAAAAACATAAAGTTGACGTAGTCAAGTCTTTCGGAGCTTCAACTTTTTTTTGGACTGTGTAACCTAATTTTTAGAGTCTGTCCAACCGAATGTTTATAAGAAAAAAAATCAAAATCTAGAAGCTGTTTTGCTAAATAAGTTGGCATTTTGCCGAAAAATAACACATTGTTTTATTTTTATTAATTAAGAAACAAATTTATTAATAGTTTCATGATCTATATTTTATGTATAGTATCTAAATTTAGTTAATTTATTAAGATACTTGTCAGTGTACAGGGTCTCCAAACTGGACGCGTTCTTATGAGAACAACCCTTATTTGAAGGGATAGAAAAAATTGACCAAGGTGTCCGAGCTCAATTTAATGAGAAAACTACTGGCGCTAACAAAACTTGCTATCTCTTATCGTTTAGCCCAGAGGCGTTCTCGAATTTCGTCGATTTTTTAAATGCCTCATAACTTTCTTATTAATAAAGATAATTAATTTGATAAAAACTTTCTTAAGGCACTTTTTTTCGTAGAATTCATTGCGATAGGCAGATTTTTTACGGGGGGGTTTAAAATTTTCAACCCAAAATCAATTTTTTTATAGACCACCCTATATATTATATGATTTTTGAAAAAGCTGGTAAAATTTCCCAAATTTTAATTTTATCACTTTTTTTGTTTATCTTAAAAACCATTAGCAGTATTGATTTAAAAATTAAAATAATGTGCCTAAAAATCAACATTATGACAAATAAAATGACATAGGATGCTAACGATTTATGATTAAAACAACAGATCTAAATTTTATAATAAGATTACTCATAGTTAATATTTAAATTAATAAACGACAACAACAACAAAAAAAATATTAACAAAAAACATAACTCTACCTAATCCAATATAAAATTCTATGGAATTTAAATAACGATAATAAATAAACAAAAAACAAATGTTCAAATTGTCTCCCATTTTGTTTTATCAAATTTTACATCTTTTTTAACAGCATTAATAAGTTCTATTTTTTGAACTCGTTAAACGCACCCCGCAACGCCCTTTCTAATTCTTTCCGGCTATTAAATTATTGTTTTTATAAGTAAGGTCTCTAATTCTACCCCAAAGAAAAAAAAATCCTATGGGAGTCAGGTCCGAGTGACCTGACAGGCCATTATATGGACCCTTAAATTTCCCATCCAATTTTTACCAAACTGAACATTAAGGTAATCGTTTATGGTCCTTACTGCGCATTGCACCATCCTACTGGAAGAAGACTGTGGGTATAAAGTTTTTGGGAATATTTTCCCAAAGAATGGTTCAACCTGGTCCCCTAAAATATCCAAATATTGTCTAGAATTCAGCGATTTATCATAAATTTTGGTCCAATGAATTGTCCTACAAAATTTCCCCACCCCACATTAAACTAAATCTTCCTTGTTGTCTGTTTGGACAGTCGCATGGGATTTTCTTGGGACCAAGTGTAATCATTAAACCGATTAAATATGCCCGCACTACTAATCGAAGCCTCGTCAGCCCAAATACAATTTAAAGCAAAATTTGGTTAATTTTGTATTTTATTTAATAACCACTCACAAAACGATTCTTCGTTAAAATCAGGAGAAGATGATGAATTTTGCGGGTTCGATAAGGCTTAAATTTGTTTTTTTTTTAAATCCTGTATTTTTTGCTTCTGGATTTGCCAGTCTCTGTTTAAAAAGTTTTCTTGTAAAAGTTGTACCATTATTTTCATATAAAGTCCCAATCGGTTAGGTTTTTACTTCATTTTCGTTTTGAATTTCTTGATTTTGAGCATAATTTGCTCTGGGTTTGTTAAAAGAGCCAACTTTTTTAAAGATTATGGGCAAGTCTAGCAAATACACCCCTGGATGGTTTGCCGTTCGATATCTTTGAAAATACAAGTTTCTTGCCTTGAGCTTTTTTTGTTGCTTTCTATGTAACATTCAAGCATGTTGAACTTTTAAAAATTTTCTTTTTTTTACCTTTTCAAAAACCTTTCTTAAAAACTTTTTTAAAATACTTTTTCTATAAAAATACCAAAATATTTAACAATATCAAGTACCGTCAATTCTCAATTTTCCCAGAAGCTGTTAAAATATTAAAACAAAAAAATCATGCCGGCCTGCTGCTTTTACGCAGCAACTTTAAATATGTGGTTTAATCATAATATGTTATCCTATGTCATTTTTTTAGTCTTAACAATGTTGATTTCTTTTAGGCAATTATTTTAATTTTTTTAAAACGTAATACTGCTAATGGTTTTTAAAAAAAACATAACAAGTGATACATCAAAATTTAGGAAATTTTACCAGCTTTTTAAAAACATATAATTTTTATAAGGGGGTCCATATAAAAAATTGATTTTGGGGTAGTGCGAAAATCTAACCCTTTTTAAAAAATCTTCCTATCCCAATGAATTCTACGAAAAAGTGCCTTGAAAGTTTTTATCAAAATTAATTATCTTTAAAAAGTTTGGGACATTTAAAAATCGACGAAATTGAAAACCCCTCTAATGGCCAAACGATAAGAGATGAAAGGTTTTGTTGCGCCAGTAGTTTTTCATTAAATTTGAGCTCCCAGACACCTGGGTTAATTTTTTCTATCCCCTTTAAATAAAGGGGTTTTTTTAAGAACGCGTCCCGTTTGGGACACCCCGTCACTATACACCCATAGTAGAGGTTTACATTTGGACCGTGGAAATAAATATGATTGTATTTTCTTAATTTTAATAATGGAATCAAAACATCCAACTTTATATTTTATGTGCGTATATGTTTTATGAGGTGGTACCATTTCGATTTATTTATGATAATTTATGTAATCGACATTTGAAAAACACAATAAGCATTTCCTGGTTTTTAAGAAACGTATATTTGTAAAGTATACTTAAAATTTATGTAACTGGTGTTTTTTTGGGAAAAAGAAATAAAAGTTCAAAAAATTATACTAAAAAAACCATTAAAATTTAACTTTTTCTAAAATGATTTTTTTTAAAAATTCCCCGCAGGAGCAAAACCCAATGGTCTTTGGTTACCCCACAATTTTTTTAAATATCTTAATAAAAGGGAAAAAAAATTTTTTAAAAATATAAACAGCCAAAAAAATTTTAAGATTACATTTTCATCACATGCAATACACTCTGAAATAATTATATTTAACATTTTTAAATTAATATTATAATCAAATACTATCTGTTACCCAAAATTCACATTTTAATCTTGTCCTTTAAAAGGTTTAATATTTATGACAGTCATTCATAAAATTTTAAAAGTTTACATTTTTTTTCATATAACCAATTATTTTAAGGCATAATCTAGTAATCTGGACAATTTCTTTATGGGTTTCATCCCCCTTTTATTTTATTCTCTCCTTCTTCTTCGTTGTTCAACTCATCCATTGATTTCAGTCCTTCATGCATTATAAACTAAATCCAAATGCTGTGGTACTCCCTGACCTACCCGTTTTTAACTTCATTTTAAAACTTTCCCTTTGGGGGAATTTTTTTATTAATACCAAAGTCTTTTTTCTGCAGAATATTTTTAAATAGTACTCAAATAAGTTATCTATTCGTTTTTTAGAACAAGAGGCTGAACTAGTAAATAAGAAAACATTAGATGTTAAAGGGGTTCCTAGCTAAAATCTTGAAATCCATAATCACTTTGGGTTGGGTTTTTTCCTTTAAAAATTTTATCATTATTGTTTGTCTAAAAGCAAACAAACATTAAAATGATAAAAAATATAAATTTTTTTAAATTAGTTTACCCAATGATCATAAACTTTAAAATAAAAACGAAATTGGGTTCATTGATTAAGTTTAAAGTTAATAATAGAGATTTTTAATCTTTTGGGTCGACTACAAATGATTATATTTTTGTATATTGTAACGCCATTAAATTTGGGCAATCTTTTCCCTTT
>JAHBCN010000647.1:161870-238771 GCA_019359885.1 Listronotus oregonensis
TGTCCAACCTGTTCAGTTTTCTTTTTCTGGGATTTCAAACCGCGGGGTTCTGCTGCGGGGTTTTAAAATACATACTTCTGGGAGATTCTTCTTAAGTTGCTTTCGATAGGTCTCTTTATTTTTAGTGAAACAACAATACAACAACAACTGTCAATATATATAGTAAAACTTTACATAGGTAGGCACTTGGATGTTTTTTGTTCCACGAAAAAATTTGAATTGACTCCCCCGAGTCAGTAATTTCCGCATGTTTAAAGATTTTAATATTAGCGTCATTTACCATATACTGGAGGGTTTGCACTTTTCCTGACTTCTCAACATGAAACTGGGGGCGCCGTGGGTACTTCCTTTGTCTTGGTTCGTGTATCTGGTACACGTCAAAAGTCAAACAAAGATTTTGTATAAAACTTACTTTAATATAAAAATATAAAAATAATAAATTATCTTACTGACCCGAAATGCATCTAAATATATCTAATCGTATCTAATCTTAATGTGTATAAAACCGTTATTTTATATATATTTAAACATTAAACAAACATCATTTAATAATAACAGTTTAAATAATATATCAGTATTGTTATATAAACTAATATTTAAATAATAACATAACAAAATATAAGTCCCTTTTTAAAACCCTTTCCCGGTAATGGTTTGATACGTGTGACTGATGACCTAAAAAGTACTGGGAACTAACCTTAGCCTTTTGTCATGAATCCTTACACTGTGTATTAGTTGGTCGATTCTGGGTTCAGTCTTTGCTAGAGCTATGGTTAAATCGCTATCGACGGAAAAATGATTTCGCTGTTTATTTTTTTTTTTAAACAAGCTGAAAAACCTTCTCGCATAAATAAGTGGACGAAAACGGGAAAAAGTTTTTTCAAAGAAAAAGGTTTTTTTCGGATTAACAAGGAACCCGTTTCCCCCAAAAATTTCTCTAATGCGAGATGAAAGTCGTCTTTCATGGTCGAGTCAGCCTTTATTTCGAAATTTTTCCCCGGGGAAATTCCCCAGGAATTGAAGACATCGACAAAAATGGGTTTCTGGTCATTTCCATATTGGGGTTTTGGGAAATTCATCTATAGTATCGGTGAAAATCGTTATTCAATTATTGTAAATGAGTTTCTGTTTCAGTTTCAAATTTTATAGTTTTGATTATTAATTGCTTCGGATAGCCGTAAAAAAAGGGAAAAACATTTTTAGCAATTATTTTTCCAAAGTTGAAAAAAATGGTATAAAAACCCTTTAATTGATCATTGTTACTAATCAAAGGGTATTTCTGCCCTGAAAAGTTTGGATTCAGGGCTTTCAATATATATCAGCCAAATAAACTAGCTTCCACTGAAATTTTTCTTTTTTTAAAAAGTTGCATAAAATTTTTAAAATTTTTTTTTTCAATTTAAAAAGAAATTTTTTCTTTTTATAAATGCAAGCTAACATTTTGCCTTTTGAAAACCCCGCGCACCTTTGTGTAGAAAAAGGGGGGACCTTGTCATCAAAATAAAAGGGCCTCACAAAGAAAAATAAATAACCGACAAAGCAGCGATTGAATGGCAATTGGGGAAAAGTTAAAAAACCCCCGGGGGGGAAGCGTTAAATGGTTTTTTTTTTAAATCAAACGTACCTATTACGCCCCCAAATTTTTTTTCGCCCCCCCCGGGGGGGGCCCCCGGTTGGGGGAAACCCGCTTTAAAAAACAATAATTAATGTTGACCACAGAATCTTCTTCACAGAAATTTGAAAGAAAATGTTATTTTTTTCCGTTTCCCCTTTTTTAAAATAACCACACGAATAATTTAAAGCTTTAAAAAAAAAAGCAACGATATAACCGTACGGACCCGGGGCCCCTACACCGGAATAACCCCAAGTTTATGGCGGTTTAGATTCTTAAAAAAGTAACCTTTGTTTAAATTGTTTTGAAATAATTTTTTTTTTTTTAAATCGGGGGTACAAAAAAATTATTCTTTCCCCGTTGGCGTAGCCTAAAACGATGAAAACGTAATTTTTTAAAACTATATATCCAGTTTTTTTTTGTCCTTCCGAAATATGTAAAAAAATTACGAAACAATTCAACTAGGCATTGGTATTTCCCCCAAAAAAAAGAAAAACCAAACGAAACCGGGGTTTTTCTAAATCCTGTGAAAAACCAGATTTTAAAAAATTCAAGTCCACAAAACTTCAAAACCCCAGTCCCGAAAATCGACAGGCACATCGAAGCGAGAAATCAGTATAATCAGACTATTTCAAAAAAAAACCCGTCTTAACAATCAATAAAAGATAAAGTTCTCTCTTTTAAATGGCGTAAACTTTCTGGCCCTTTTGAAAAATATTAGTCAGAACTTTTGCACAAATTCTTTGCATCCCAATTCTAAAGACAAATTGTCTCTACCCCCCAAAGGAAAAATCGAACTATTTGCCAAAAAATTTTGCTGCCAATTCCCCTTGATCCCCCTATTAATTTTCCCCCCTTAAAGTTGTCCCTGTTTCTCATAAAATGTCCATAAAATTTTTTTAAATAAACAGATCAACGTTTTTTTTTCTCTTAATACTAATCGTCTGGGGGATGGATCCCAGCAATCGTCAAAAAAAAT
Organism: Listronotus oregonensis; assembly: GCA_019359885.1. Classification (NCBI taxonomy): domain Eukaryota; kingdom Metazoa; phylum Arthropoda; class Insecta; order Coleoptera; family Curculionidae; genus Listronotus; species Listronotus oregonensis. The sequence goes on from JAHBCN010000647.1 coordinate 164,462, forward strand.
GTGCTCCCGAGCTTGCAATTTTAACTCGCCTCTTTCAATCTTTTTGACACGGGTTTTCCCGGGATTTGGAAACTGCACATGCAACCTGCCCCAAAAAAAGGTCCAAAGTCCCCCTTCCAACAAAGACCTATATCTCTTTTTTCAGTTGTTTGCAAAGTAATGGAAAAATTCATTAATTTCCAAATCTTAAAGTATCTGGCATAAGATCTTACATGATAGACAATATGGATTCCGTCACAGTAGATCCACATGATCTTCTTTCCTTTGTCTCACACAACGGGAAACAAGTCCCTTGAGTTTCTTGGTGAATCCCAGATCATTTCTTGACATATCAAATTTTCGATCAGGTCTGGCATGATGGGCTTCTTAACAAACTTCCTTCTTACGGTCTTCCACCTAAACTTTGCTCTTGGCCCCTTTCCTTTCAATGAAGGATATCAGTTAGTGTAGATGGTCTTCCCCCAGCTTCTACCAAAATTTAAAGCTGGGGGGCCCCAGGGTGTCTGGCACCCACGCTGTTTTCCCCCCATTAACGATCTTCTCTCTTCCACAATCAATCCCATTCATAGTTTTGTGCGATATCCCTCCACTCTAGTATTCAATTTCCTAAACCACCGTGTACTCCTGATTTCGAAAACAAGCGCAGGTCAATGCAGATATTCCTTTCACAAGACCTCAAACTTATCTTGAATTGGGGGGGCCAAAAATCTTGTTCAGTTTAATGCTTCGAAAACACGTATTTCGCTGTCGCGAATGCTCATCCCTTACATATGAGCGGCCAAGTTCTGCAGAACAAAGAGTCGTTTAATCTTGTCGGCGTTACTTTTGAGAATAACCTTAACGGCACAAAACATTTTATCCATAGCTTAGGCGCTTCAAAAAAATTGGATTTCTCTTCCGAGCCAGAAAATATTTCTCTTCTTCCCAAACTTATTGTATGTATCCAAATCAGCCCCCTTTAGAATATTGTTCTCATGTTGGGGAAAGGGGCCCCTACAACATAGCATTTGGACTCCATTCAAAAAAGAGCTGTTCGTCTTATTAATGATCCCAAAGCTCACAGAAAAGGCTTTCCCCTTCTTGCCCACCGTCAGTTTGGGGGTCTGTCCTCTTCTTGGTATTTTTGGCTTCTGCTCAGAGGGTTGGATATAATTCCTTCTCTGGCAGCTCCTGCTTCTTGTTTTTTTTCTTTCAACTTTTTTTTTTCCTGTTTTTTAAAACCCTTCCATTTTTTTTTTTTATCCTTATATCTATTTTTCCTTTATCACCTCATGACTGATATTTACTTTTCTTTAAATCTTTTTTATTAAATTTTTAACATCTAAAAATTTTTTTTTGCCTTTTAAACTTTGTTTTTATCGGATCAATCTTAAGAGGCATTAAAATATTCTTCGCATCCACTTTAACCTGCTGGCAACTTTTATTCCGCCTGTGCCACCCAAAAGTTTTGATTTTTCTTTTATATAAACATTGGTCCTTGATATATATTTGTATATCCTGTATTATATAGGGGAATTAGGTAAGAATACTTTAATAATAAGGTAGTTGTCAGTAGTTGTCTATGTCATTGATAATATTAAATATATAACATTATAAATATTATAAATATTTTTATACTATTTCAACATGGCCAGTCGGTATAAAAAAAACCAAGAACAAAAAAAAGCCAGAAGAAGCGCAAAAAAAAATCGAGAGAAATCCGCTGAAAAAACCGAACCGTCAAAAGAACAGTATGGTGTTTCAACTGAAGGAGCGGGTTTAAAAAATTGGAAGAAACGGCAAAAAGGGCTTTAGGTGGAATTGAAAATGTTTTTGAGAACATTTTAAAAAAGCAAAAATGATGCAACAATTAATACCAAAAAATAGTCCAACCAGTGGTCAAGAGGCAAAAAAATGTAGAAAATCATTCTGTAAAAGGGTATAAACCAAGTAATGTGGATAAAATATTTAATATTTCTAGTGGATACCGGGTCCCGAAGAATTGACATATATGCAGTTTGAGCTGGGGAAAAAAATATGAAAATTATATATTATTTCAAGGACTTCGGACATCACATTCGAGTCAATTATCAGCATTATTAATATCATATTTTAGTCAAGAAATATTAGATATATTAAAGTTTGTTTTAAAAAATTGATTATAATGTGATTTCGCCCAGCGAAATATTGGAAAATTAGAAGAATATTTCAAAAAAAAAGGAAAATGGGAGGATTCGTCGTTCTCAGTTTTTAAACAGAAGACAGGGGGAAAGGGAGAACCTTTTATGGCAATAGGGAAAAAATCAAAAAATGACCACCCCTGCGTAAATTGTTAAAATCTTTTAAAGTGATAAAATTTGAATCCATTTATAACAAAGAGCCCAAAAAATGTCAATTATTGCCAGAAAATTGTTCTTTAGAAGATATAGTAAAGATAGGGAATCAGAAGAAAGGGTAATGCTGGAAGAAAAAAAAAAAAAAACCAACTGTACCAAAAATTCAAATAAAAGGAAATCAAGTATAAAAAAGTGTTTAAGATAAAAAATAATTGGCATAAATCCTAGCTTTATGTCCAGAAAAATTTTTGTTTGAAAAAAATTAAAAAATCTGGTCACTTTACAGATTGTTCTAATAAAAATAAGGTTGATAAAAGCAGTGAACCAATAACAATTGTATTGTATTGTATTGTAATAAACGGGTCGCTCGGCTCTAGTGTAGCCCTCCTTCACTTCGACCTAAAGAGATCTTTTGTGAATACCCTTCGTTGTTTAGTGCCCGGTAATTCCTATACCTTTAGCAAAGTTCAGGATATACGCGGTGCAAGCTGAATAATATCTCTAGGAGTAGGATATCCCCCTTCGAGGTATTTAACCTTTCGGGTCAGTTCTCTGCATTCACAGAGAATGTGTTCCGATTTCTTTTGCCTGTGACAAAACCGACATTGTTCATCCTCAGTCTTTCCCTTTTTTTTGGGTAAACCCCCAAGGGTCATTCCTCTTGGAATGTAACGTTTAGTTCATTTTTTTTAAGTTCCCGTAGCTTCTTTGTGTATTTGGTGAATGCGAAATAAATTTTTCGCCTGCCTTTGTCCTGGGATGTTGTTCCAGTAAGCCTCTTTTGACTTTTTCCCATGTCCTGAGTTCCTCGGGGGTGGCCTCTAGTGGTGCCACAGAAAGGCTCAGGTCCATAGAATGGTCTCTGTGCTCCTTCCGGCCCTCCACTCCTTCATGTCCTGGGACCCACTCCCGAGTAACTCTGTTGTGTTTGGCCAGTTGGTTTGTGATTGTCGGGGATTCCCAGGCTAGCTTTGAGTTAAAGAGCATGAAGTCAATGCCTTCAAACAGCCTGGCTGTCCCATAAAATATATATGGTTGCCCTGTAGGCCTTTTTTCCCTTCAAGAGCGCAAATATAAAAGCATGGTTTCAGCTTGGAAGATGGAGGGAGCCTTGCCGAGAGACTTTGATAGTCTGCATCTAGGTCCAAAAACCAGCTCCAACCCCTTGTTCCATCAGATCCATCAGTATACCCGACAAGTGAGCCTTTTTCATGCTTTGGTTCCCACACTCATAGTTTGGCGGGCTTGAATAACCACTTCAAAAAACCTGGAAATCCCCCTTTGGCATTATGTCCTGGGTTTGGTCAGAGCTTCAATCTTGATTTTCCAAAATTTTTAAAGGGGACCAGTCAGGTCTCCCGACTTTATACTTTTTGTCTGGATTACTCTGGAGGCCTCAGTATCGCCTCCCTCTTAATGTGCAGGTGCAGGGGAAAGGTTCCATTTCTCCAAAACTGCCGTTGGGCAAGATTTCATTGCTCCCCTAAATCCCAGAAAGCAAATCTCTAGTTTCAGAAACTTTCCTTGTGTAGTTTTTTCCCCTGTTTTTTGGGCCCCCAGACCAATGAGGCATAATAACTATAGGTATTACAACTGTAATGTATGCCAGTGATCATTTTTGGGGTTTTGACCCCCTGTTTTCCCATGTCTGCGGCACGCCCGTGCCGTTGATGCTTTTGCGATAGTCCTTTTTTTTTTGGAGTTCCAATTGAGTTTCTGGTCAAGGGGCAATTCCCAGATATTTTCTTTTTAGAAAGTTTGATTAATGCCGTTTAACATAGGAGCTATAAACCTTTTTTCCTCCTTTTTGTAAAAGGTATTATAATTGTTTTTATTTGGATTGACATTTAGCCCTTCCTTGAGCACCAGTTCTAAAAATTTGGGCCGCTTGCATCGAGCAGATAATAGCCATCATGCCTGCCCCTGATGGTGATTACGAGGTCGTCTGCGTAGCCTTGTACATCGAACCTTTGCTGACAGCTCCGCCAGAAGCCGTCAACCACTAGGGACCAGAGCGGGGGGTGTACTTCCCCTGTGGCATTTACCCTCTGCCCTTGCAGTGCGTCCCCCATAGCAGAGCTGATTTCGCGGCTTCTTAGCATGGCTTTGATCCATTTTAAACGTTGAGGTTCAATGTCCCTGATTCTGCTGCTCTTTGTATGGATTCGAATGAGGTGTTATCAAACGCACCTCTATATCAAGAAAGCACACTAGCCCTTCTTTGCATCGAATGTCTTTTCTATGTCTCTGACTAGACATTGTAGAGCATTGATCGTTGATTTTGCCGGTTGGTGGGCAAATTGTTTTGGATGCAGTGGACTTTCGAGATAAATTCCCTTCTTATATGCTGGTCGATTATTTTCTCCATAGTTTTAAGGAGAAAAGAAGATAAGCTAATGGGGGATAGGACTTCGGCTCATCCATAGGACGCCGACCGGCCTTTGGTATGAACGCCACCTTAACTTTCCTCCTTTTTTTGTGGTATGTAGCCCAGTATGTAACTGGCTTTAAATATTGCTTTGAGGTACGGTAGTTTTCCTCTATGCCCTGCTGAAACAGGGCTGGAAATATGCCATCCATACCTGGGGATTTATAGGGTTGGAAGCTTTAACCGCCCATTTTATTTTATTATCTGTGAAGATTTTACCTGCTAGGCTTTTCCCTGCTTTGCTGGGGCGTGGTTCGTCCCATGTTGGGTTTTCCTGTATTTGGTTATCTTCTATGATGGTAGATCCTGGGAAGTGGGTTTTTAACAAAATCTCCAAACTTTCCCTTGGAGTCCAATAACAATAGATCATGTAATAATTTCGCATGTCGACTCACAGCAGCAGAATCTAAAAAAAATCTATTAAAGTTAAAATTTGTCCCGTAGAACAAAATTTTGAAGAACCAATTATTTGTGTTGCCGGAGAAGATTTTTAAAATAAACTAAAACTTTCAAAATATGACCTAAATACCCCATCAGAAAAACTAAAATTAGCTGACGGAGCTCCACTTAAATTATTGGGCACAATGGACTGTAAAATTTCATATGAAAATTTAAGATAAACCCATAAAAATATATATTTGTGAGAAGATAAAAAATTTTGATCAGCCGAAAAACTATGATGGATCTGAAAATAATACACAGTAATTTTCCAAAACCGATTATTTCAAATCTGTCCAACAAAAAAAATGAGAAAATGCAGTCAATAAAAAAGAAATTGAAGATTTAAAAAAAAAACTACTGGATGAATACAGTGACGTATTTAATACGTCAAAAAAATTAAAGTCCTATGGTTGGAAATCCAGTTCATATTCATCTAAAAGAACACTCCATTCCTTACTTATTTCATGTCCAAGAAAAATACCAGTAGCCTGGAGGGAACAGGTAAAAGAAGAACTAGATGATATGGGCAGTAAAGGAATAATAAAAGAGTAGATGATGAACCCAGTGACTTTGAAGTCCTTTGGTTGTTGTCCAAAAGCCAAATGGAAAAATAAGAATATGCGTTGATTTCACAAAGCTAAATCAGTATGTGAAACGCCCCATTCATCCATTCAAAGCACCCTGGGAAGCAGTTTCTCATATATCGGGAAAACCTCAATATTTCTCAACATTTGACGCTACCTCAGGTTATTGGCAGTTACAACTGGATGAAGAAAGCCAAAAATTAACCACATTTTGACACCATGGGGTCGATTTCAATTTTTAAGGTCACCAATGGGTTTAGTAAGTTCTGGCGATGAATACTGTCGAAGAGGAGATGCTGCTCTTGCTGACATTCCAAATATGCAGAAGGTAGTAGACGACATTTTATTGTACGACTCCACATTAGAAAAACATTACTCACATGTTAAACAGCTACTAGTAACTAGATAGATGCCGAGCTACAGGTATAACATTAAATCCAAAAAAATTTGTCTTTGCTCAAACCGAAATCAATTTTGTTGGATATCAAATTACCTACAATGGAATTAAAGCTGATCCTAGAAAAGTAGATGCTATTCAAAAATTTCCTAAACCTCAAAATCTAACAGAATTGCGTTCATTTATGGGTCTTGTAAATCAACTAGGTTCATTTTCTGCGGAAATAAGCACTGCTACTACTCCTTTAAAAATTTGTTAAAAGTTAAAAATGAATTTATTTGGACAAAAAAACACGATGAATCATTTAACCAAGTGAGAAACATTCTTAGCCAACCTCCAATTCTATCACATTTTGACCCCTCATTACCTACTGCTCTTTCCCTACGGATGCTTCAAGATTACATGGTCTAGGATACATACTATTACAAAAACATGACGAAATATGGAAATTAGTACAGTGTGGTTCAAGATTCTTATCCGAAACTGAGTCTAGATATGCTATGGTTGAGTTAGAACTGTTAGGTATTACGTGGGCAGTATTAAAATGCAAAATATATTTATTAGGCTTGCATGAATTTCAAATTGTAACAGAAACACAAACCGCTATTACCCATATTAAATGATAAACTTTAGATGATATTGAAAATCCTAGGTTACAAAGACTAAAAGAAAAATTAGGCAGATTTAATTTTATTGGAATTTGGAAAAATGGAAAAACGCATGAAATTCCGGATGCTTTATCCAGACATCCCATTCACAAACCTACAGAAGACGATCTTATAGGGAAGAATCTAAAAAACACATGGAAACGCATATAATTAAGCAACTTTTATTGGTGCAAAGTAACCATGAATTAGAAGAAAATGACTTATCAGATCTAATGTTTCAGAATTTAAAAGAATCAGCCAAAATGGATGAAACATATCAACTATTAAAACAGCAAATTTCACTTGGTTTTCCAAGCAAAAAAATGTTTTTAAAAAAGGAACTGAAGCCATACTGGGATGTTCGTGACGAATTAAGTTGCGAAGATGAGTTGGTGTTACGCGGATGTCAAATTGTTATTCCTAAAAATTCAAGAAAAATGGTTTTGGATCGTCTACATGATTCTACCAAGAATTGAACGAACAAAGAGGCGTGCACGTCAAATAATGTATTGGCCTTAAATGTCCAACGATATTAAAAACATTGTCGAAAGATGCGAGTTATGTCAGAAAGAAGACCCTCACTGCAAAGAGAAACATACTTAGAAGAACCACTACCTAAGTGGCCTTTTCATGACGTTTCTGTTGATCTTTTCAGCTATGGGGCAAAATTATATGGTTTACGTTAATCGCTTATCTGGATGGCCTACTATCTGTCACTATGGAAATGCATCACCTAATAGTAGCAAAATTATAGATTCCCTAAGAAAGATATTTTCGGACACAGGTATTCCTTTCAGATTACGATCCGATAATGGACCCCAGTTTGCATCATATCAATTCAAGCAATTTTTAAAATCATGGAATGTAATACATTCCACATCTACTCCTTACTATCCTCAAGAAATGGCCATGCGGAAGCTGCGGTCAAGGCGATGAAAACATTACTAAAAAAATGTATTGAAAATGGGCAATTGGACGAAAATCGTTTTAGAGCCGGTTTACTAGATTGGAAATACTCCAAGAGTAGATGGACGCTCACCAGCCCAAATTTTGTATGGAAGACCACTTAGATCACTAGTACCTGCACATTATAAATTATTTTCTGCAAAATGGCAAGCTAAAGCAGATGAATGTGACAAAAAATACGAAAACTATCGTCAAAAGACAATTTATTTACAACAAAAGTGCAAAATTTGAACCAAATTGATGTTGGAAAGATGGTAAGAATTCAAGACCTGATACAAATTATGGGACAAAATTGGACAAATAGTTGAAGTTGGGAAATACAGAGACTATACCATAAAGTTAGCAAGTGGAAGGTTTCTGTACTAGAAATAGAAATTTTGAAAGAAATTGACTTAAAGGGGAAATAAAGAGAGAAGAGTTAAAGGGAAGATGTGATATATATTTGTATATCCTGTATAATAATGATAGGTAGAATTAGGTAATTTGAGATACATGTTAATAATAAGGTGTTGTCAGTAGTTGTCTATGTCATTGATAATATTAAATATATAGCATTATAAATATTAGTAAATATTATTTATACTATTACAACAGGTCCATGTTTTATTTTGTATTTTATACAAGTTTTAACTTTAATAAAAGGAGCGATTTGACTGGTAAAGAAGCAAATGCTTAGATAATGCGTTACGTTTAACACCTTTGTGTAAACATAAACCAGAAACAAATTTTAAAATAATAAAGAAGTTAGAAAACTAAAAAATCAATAGGTAAATTAATTTAACATTAGTGACACTAAATTAAAAAGCAAAAAGAATAACTGAGGTAACTATTTTTTTATTATACTTACCTGAAAATACTACATATAAAATACAGTAAATATGACATTTTCAGAACAGCGCACGGAATTTTTTCCCGATCCCTCTTTCCGTGCGCTTATACAAAAACCATCCATGGAAACTGTTCATAACAACGATTAATTTATTAATGACATATTTTATTTTCTGTCAGTGAATTTTATGCCATTTAAAAAAATAAATTAAGATTTGGAAGAAAATCAGGATATTCCGATATTATATTACAACCAGAAGTGAGTGCAGATTTATTACCAGTGAAATCCAGGCTGAGATATGAACATGAATATCACAATTTGACCAAATGGCGGACTCAGAAAAGAATCAAAATTGTGAGTGACGATATTCTCTTAGTTTATTTTTCTGAAAAACCCAAATCTATAAAGTCACCACCTTATGGATCATTCTCCATTTAAAATTTTTAATAAAAAAAATACTTACAACCAATTCCAAAAAAACGCTTTTTTGAAACGACAAGTTGTAGGATATGTACCAAAGAAATCCAAGGTTCTTACATCAGAACAAGTAAACCAAATTTTTATGTGAAGCTTCAGATGGACAATATCTACTAGCAAAAGTATTTTGTGTTTGGCATCTTTGGCGCATGCCGCAAAATGAAATACGTTTGAGTTTAGACGATATGGAAGATAATGGGCGTTTCCCCTTTTCGTTTCTCCGCCCTAAAAATATGGAAGTAGAAGATTATTTGTTGCATACCGAAACCAAAGATGTTACGCTCAACATGTTGGGTGCCATACTATCAGTGGTATTCCAAAACTTTTTAAAATACTAAAAAAAAAATTAGAAGAATATACCGGACATGGGCTAAGGCTTCTTCGGCTACCATGTTGGTGGAAAGCGGGGGTGATTTGCTCACTTTGAAAAGACACGGAGGATGGCTTTCTTCCAATGTAGCAGAAGGATATATAGAGGGTCCACACAAAGAAAATTGAAGTATCCCAAAAGTGGTTTGGGCCTTGTAACTTGGAAACTACAAAATCTGTAACAGTCAATCAAGAGAACCAAAACAACACGAACACTCCCTTCAACATCTTTAGTTCAACAAAAAGAAATACTAAAGGGATTGAGCTTTAACAATAATACAATTGTACAATGTACAATAAATATAACATTAATCATAACGGTTCCGCAAAATTAAATTTTTTTAGATTTAATTAGCTTGTAATTTTTTTGTAAATTTGTTTTACTGTTTTAAAAATAAAAATAAATAATCGCAATTTTCTTAAATCATTTTTTGCGATGTTTTTTGTTTATGTTGTTTTTAGGTACCTAAGTATAATAAAATATCGTTCATTACACGTCCAGAAATGGATTTTTTCCCTTCTTGCATGACTTCCCCGAGAATTTGTCACCCCCACGGAAAAATCGTCATTTCCGTACTGGTAATGATATATACTAATTTAGTGCCAGAATATTAAAGTTAATAAAATATGGTCAGTTAGTGTTAAATTTAAGAAGGTCGCCCCAAAAGGGCAACACTTAGGGGGGGAAACGTAAAAATCAAATTGGGATAGCTGATGTAGTTTTGGGAAAAAAAGAATCCCCAAACGTGTTTCTAACCTATACTTTTTTAAAAAAACCTAATTACTTTTAAAAAAAAAAAATTCACTTTTTTTTAGGTAAAATAAAAATATGTTTGAGACTCTAGTACAAAAGACAGATGTTCTAGAACGTGTATTTGGGAAAAGTGCAAAACTAACCATGAAATAGAAATTAAAGAAACTATGGCCAGATTTGGTACAGATGTTATTAAGTGTTGTAGGGAATTGAATGAATTTCCCTTGGGAGGAACCAGACAACGATTAAGGTAAAAAAAAAATTAAATGTAAACTTGTAACCAAACAAAGTTTTTTATTGGAAAGTTTTAAGCGAGTGCCCAGTGAAAAATTAAAAGAACATAAACAAAATGCCTTAGCGTATTAGTGACGTAAATTAATATAAAAATTTAAAAGTGTTTTCACTTACTATTTCCCTAAAATGGTTTATTTCATTTACAAGTGTGAACATTTCCCCTAGTAGTTTTTTTTAAAAAGAACTAGCACCTGAAGGTTAATGTATTAAAAGCTGTGCAAAGAAAGTGTACCACTTGCAGTAATATTGTATTATTAGTAATACTGCCTAGACGTGATATTTTTGTCTCGGGCTGGTTATTTCTTTTCATTTCTTCACTGGTTCGGTTAGAATTTTTCATTCGCCAAGCCTCTATTTTTAAGTTTAAGGAGCTGACTTTTTAAAAAGAAAGTAGCAATTCGGGGAGTAAAAAAGAAATACTGTATTTTAAAAACAATTTAGAAACATATTAAAAAGGGAATGATTTTTCCTGATATAACCAAAATGAATTGGAAAAATTAGTTAAAAATGGGGCAATAAAGATGATGTTGGTCTTAAGGGGACACTTTGGTAAAGAAAATTTTTAATTTGTTATTTGTGAAAAAATTTGTTTTTTCTAGTCAGAATGCCCCCCTTTTTTAACTGGCTTTAAATTTAAGTTACTTTTTTTAATACTAAGACAGTCTAGTTTTTTTTTTTTTTTAATTAAATATATTAAGCTATTATAGGACATGGCCATTTTAAGTCAGTGGGGTTTTTTTTCTTCTTCTGCCTGGGAGCCGTCTTGATTCCGCCCCCACCACAAAAAATTTAAAAAGGAAAAATCCCCCAAAAATTTTCCCCAAAAAACCCATAAAAATTGTTATTGAACTGATTTTTAAAGTCATTGTAATTTTTATATTTGGCGCCCCAAAATTATCTAATACTAAATTTTGTATAAAGTAAAAAAAATAAAATAAAAATGTTTGTTAATATTTTTTACGATTGACAGAGTAGCAATTTAATAATATAAACTCACCGACAAAAAAAAACCGGCACCTAAATTTTTTTAAATTTTAATATGAAACTTTTTTTTTTTTTCTTGTATTGCAATGATTTTTCACTGGGCGATGGATCAATTCATTAAGATGGGGTGCAATTTGTTCCAATAAATTTTTTTTGCCTGAATGTTTTTTTTACCAGGGAAGTCAAAAAGATGTTTTTAGTCGTAAATTTAAAACACCCTGTAGAAAAAACACAACCATCTTGTTAAAAATAATTTACGATAAAGCTGGGGTCTTCCGAGCATTTTTTTTTTAAATTATCCTTTTTTTAGAAAGCGTAAAATAATTACTTAAGTTAGCTGAGGCGTCTTATATTGCTGAAATCATAAGTCAAAGAGCTACGGTGTTTACTAAAAATGACCTACAACAGGTACAGTTGTATTCATTGAAAAAGGTACAAAAAAAAAGGGTTAAACAAATTTGTTTTAAAATTTTTTTTAAAAAAAAAAAAAAATTGAAAAAAAGGGTGGTCAATACGTGCATTAGCGGATTTTACCGGAAGAGGCAAAAACATATTTCAAAAAATTTAAAAGTTGGGGTTTAAGAGGGGTTTTTTGAAAAAAAATTTTGGGACTGGTCCAGCACGCATTTCCGTCCCTGAACGAGATAATGCATTTCGGAATACCTAAGGGCAAATCCTTTTGAAACTTAAAAACGCTGTCATTGACACAGGATTTCCTGGCCAACCTACCGCTAGTAGAAGAGTCAAAGAAACGATTAAAAAAACCCCGTAGCTGAAAAAAAAAATTTTGCTCACAGAAGAAAAAACAGTCTCGTTTACTTTTGCTTTATTATTACCGTGACCACCATTTTGGAATACGGTAGTATTCACTGATAAAAGGTTTTTTAGTCAACATATAATGGACAAATTCGTGTCTAAAATCCAGACAATACAAGATTCGAAGAACCACAGCGATCTTGCCATACCTGGGCGATTTTCAGAAATGTAGGGGTTGGATAAGTGCTTATGGACTTGGGGTCTGCTGGCGATTGAGGGAAGGTTTAACCCGAACATTACATGGCTGTTTGGAAAATGTTATGCTCCCATCTGTTGGACAAATTTTCCAAATAACCTTTGTTTTCAGCGGATAACTGCCCTCCTCCCAATTGCTGTGAGGGAATGGTTTCATCGTAATAATATTGAATTTTTTCCATGGCCTGATATTAACCCATAGAGAATGTTTGGGGCCTAAGAAACGAAATATATAAAAAAAATTTTAACCAAACAATTCCAATGAATTATGGGGTTATCCACGACTGCTGGAAATTGATCCAAATGTTATAGTGAATTTAATTAACTCAATTTCAGACAGGTTCGTTCAAATAGTAAAAAAAAAATGGTCATATGACCAAATTTAATTTTTTATTTATTTCATTATAAATATATATTTTATAATTAAATATTAACTATAATTTTTCAGTTTTTGTTATAAAGGGTTACGTTGAGTTTAAATTTGCGTTAAAGAAATATTCTAAACATTAAAATCATTTATCACGTTTTATGTTTTTGTTTTGTCTATGACGTTGATAAGAAAAGCCTGTTTAGCAAATATGACAAAATGTAGTCATAAGACTTGTACCCATTTTCACTGAATACAACTTACGTGGAAAACCTTAGTGAAGAACCATAACAAGACGGTTAAATAAAGCTGGGTTTTCCGCAGACCTGCTGTGGCGTCTCAATTATTCTCACCATCAGAATTGTCTAAGATTTGCAAGGCAGCATTTAATTGGACCGAACAAGAGTAACTAACGTATTGTTCACGGATGAATCAGGGTTTTTTTCGATCGTCAGATGGGCGTAAGCGGGTTTACCGAAGACGTAATGAACGGTTTCCGACTGTGAAGATCGGGCGACTCTGGTTCCTGGCGGATCTGTGATGATTTGGCAGTAATTCGTAAAAGGACGTCATATGTAATATTTGTGGTAAATGGGACCTTAATGTCCACAGATCTATTAAAGATATACTAAAGGAAGCTGTCATTTTATTTGGTCCTTTCTTGGGAGAAGAGTTTACACTTGCAAGACAATGCCAGCAATGGGCTGTTTAAGTTTTTGGAAAAGTTGAATTTGGGGTTAGAATAGACACTCTGCAACCCAGTCTAACCCAATTGAAATTTTTGAGATAAATTAATAAGACGCGTTCACTACCATCTCATTGGCCAAACTTTAGTAGCGCCGTTAGCATTAAATAAAAATATGAATTTCTCAAAAAAAAACAATCTAATTGATTCGATGCTACGAAGAATGCAGGCTCTTGCTGAGGCAAGAGGTAGACACACCCGTTAATAACTTTTAATTTAATTTTAAATGTTTAAAATATTTTTTTAATGCAGCGTTTATTTAAAAATGAATAGCTCGTAAAAGAAATAAGATAGCCAGATGAATTAAAAAAACAAAACTGGAACACCTTCAGTTTTATCGTAAATCATATTTGAGTGTTGGGTGAGTGTTTTTTTTCCACAGGGTGTTTTAAACTTACGACTAAAAACATTTTTTGACTTACCCTCGGTAACCAGAAAACCAAAAATTCATTAGGACCATCTGCAGCGCCATCTTAATAAATTGATCTATCGCCCAGCGAAAAATCATTGCAATAAAGAAAAATAAAAAAGTCAAATTAAACTTGTTAAAAAAATAGGTGCCATTTTTCTTTGTCAGTGTGTTTACATAGTTTTTAAAACAAGTCCGTCAATTGTATCTGATTAGATTTGAAACAAAATGCGAATAAAATTATTGATGAACTTTTTTATTTTCACACGATAGTTTTTTATATGATTTTAGTTCCATTTTTTGCAGGAAAATTGGACGAAAACAATTTGAACCCAATTTGTTAAAATTACTTGTAGAACAAATGCTACCAACTGAACTTCTTGGCAATATAGGATTCAGGGATATTAGTAAAAGTAACAGACTATTTTACGGGTAAAATGTTTTATATTAATTATTTATTTTGTTATTAATATTAGTTTTTGGTAAAAGAATGATGCTCTTAGGTATTCAATAATAAATAATGGAAATTCAAATTAAAAATATTATCTAGGCTTAGGTCCATCGCTTTTAGTTATCCTGCGATTAACTAAAAGTTCCTTCATCAATACATAAAGTTTTCTTTTGTAATTTTTAAACTGGTATTTATTTGACACATTACGATTACCAAATAGTTATTTTTCTAATGTTGACATTTAAAGTAACACTTTCCAAAACCTTGATGTTGTCAAATATCTGTAGGATTATGCAGAAAATTAAGTTAAGTTAGGTTAACAAAAAATTAGTTAATATAAATTAAGACATTTTTGTGAAAACATGCAAATCAGTTTAAAAATAATAAAAAAAATTAGCATGCGTAGGGCAAATCACTGTTAATAGGGTTTTTGTGATTTCTATTTCATTGGTGCACTCTCTGGCAGATGTCCGGTAATTTGTTAACTTTTTAAATAAATATTTGTACAAAAAATATATAATTTTGTCACATTTTTTCATAACGCATGGGAAAGACGAGTTTTTGTTAGCCTATTTTATGATGTTATTGTGTGGAAGTTTAATTATTTTAAAAAGAAAACGTTCATTTCATTTTAGGTTAAGGTTATAAAATTAAAATAAGTTAGGAAAGATAAAAATTGGTTATTTTTTTAACTTAACTTAATTTTTAATTTATGTGTATAATTGAAACCATTTGATCACATAATGTTTATTTCTTCTTGTGTTACATTAACTTATTTTAACTTAATTTAATTTTTCTGCATAATCCTATACATTTTTTTAAATTTTGACAGTTAAAGTAACACTTTTTAAAGGTTATATTTAAAATTAGAAAAAATGTTGTGTAAAATGCGTTAGGAAACACTATTTTTTCTAATTCACATTCTTTTGGGGAACTTGCTTGGGAGAAATCTGCTCGTTACGAAAAATAGTGTTTTTCTCAACTGCAACCAAATCACTATCATGCAACCAGTTAGGAAAATTTTAATATATTAATATATTTTAGTAAATTAATTAAATATACCTTTAATTCGAAATAGGCGGTTTAAAATCAGGTTAAATTTAGGTTCAGCTGTTAAGTATTAAATTATTTGTTAACAGTAAAACTAACACGAGCTTGTATTAATTTAATTATGTTTACTTTGGTGAGTTAATAAGCTTTATTTTATAAAATCCCTCAAATATAGCTGACACTTATTTAGGTCAAAAACAAACTAAACAAATTTTTAAAAAATGGACACAGCTATTGCAGTCGCCAAACAATATATTTTTTTAATATTTAAAAGTTTACATTTGTTGATGTCCTCTTGACAATTTATGATCAACACACCAAAAGTTTTAAGGATAGTTCAAATAACCCTGTTTAACTTTTTACTAAAAATTGCCACAAGCATAGCCCTTTAAAATAAGAACCTGACAATAAGTATCACCCAGCCTATACAGCATAAAATGAGTATGTAAATTTTCGTTTCAGATGTTATTACAGAGACCATCAACTACAGAGAAAAAAATGATGTTCAAAGAAAAGACTTTATGCAACTTATGCTGCAGTTAAAGCACCAAGGATATGTAAGTGCTGATGGAGAAACTAACAGTAACCTTAAAGGTTAGTAAGAAAAGTTTAAGTCCACTTTCTTTTGTGATCTACAAAAAAATGTTTTTTTAACCTTATGAACTGTATCACCCTTAGCCTCACCTTATCCTTAAAAAAATCATCAATAATTAAAAAAAAAAAAGATTTAGGATGAGAGCCTTTTAGGTACCATGTTATTTGTTTTGTGCTTTAACAATTAAATTGGAAATGTAGGACTATAAATATTATTTTAAAAACATAATATATATTTTTCTAGGATAAATATAGTAAGTGACATAGAAACCCGAACACCCAGTAAAAATAATTTGTTTTTAATAACTTTTGTTTACAAGTTTATCGTTACAAAAACAACAAATGATACATTTTTAACCATATCACTTTCGTCTTTCTTTTTTATCCGGATTTTTTAAATTTTAATATGTGGGAGTTCATAAATGAAATATTAAAGGTAGTAGATCAGGATTGTCAATGATCGTGTTAGTAAACGTTGTTTGCAAGTGTTAATAATGCCCAGATTTAAAAAATTGCAAATTATGGACAATTAACCATTTTTGGACAGAAACGAACAATTTGATTAAGAGGGGCTGGACTTTCATACTGGGATATTGGTGCTAGAGCAAAAAGTTTAGATACTGTGTTGAGATGTTGTCAGGCATGACTTCAAGATGACCGGACACAAAGAGTCAGGGGCACAGGACGAGCTCGCAGAACAACACCTCTTTAAGACCGCCGCCTGATTGCTAGCTTTACGAAACGTTTCTACACATCCAGGGCATGCAAACCAGTGGTTTACAGAACATGAAAAGCAAATAAGAATGCAAACAGTTTATCATTAAATAGGAAGTTTTGCTCTTTTTCTTTCCTTTCCCACTGGGTCTTACCTTTAACTCAAGAGCATCGAAACAATCGACTTTATTGGAGTAGGGAACGACTAGCGTGGCACCAGGAATGGAACACAATGGTCTTTAGCAACAAATCCCAATTTTTTTTAGCCATGCATGATTGGCGGGCACAAGTAAGAAGGCGACGTGGAGAACGCCGTGATCCCCAGTTTTTTGTTAAAAATTGTGTGGGGTGTCATTTCTTACCGCTCTAGTTCTTCTTTAGTGTTCATTTGGGGCAACATGACTGCTCAGCGTTACATTGCAGAAATGGTGAAGCCCTCTTTAATTCCTTATTTTAGGACTCTCCAGAACCCAACTTTCCAACAGGCTAATGCACGACCACATGTGGCAAGAATAACGTTGAACTACTTTAAACATGCGAAAATTAATTTTCAGCCATGGCCACCACGGTCTCCTGATTTGTCCTCCATTGAACACATGTGGGACATGATCGGTAGAAGACTAAACAAATTAAAACAGCCACCTCAAACTCTGGGTTGCGCATTGACACAAGGTTGAGGTTGCCTGGAATGAGATACCCCTGGAGGATATTGATCACCTAATTAGAAGTAAGGCTAGACCCATTATTGAATGTGTTAGACACCATGGCGCATCAGCACATTAATAAACAAATCGAATTATAAACTTAGTCTATCTTTAAGAAATTGAATTAAAATTTTAATCATTTGCTTACCGACCTTTCTAATATTTGTGTAAAATAATATCATATTTACTGAGTGTCGGGTTTTTATGTCACTTAGCATAATATAAAATTTATACAAATTAGGTCACCTTGATGCTCAGATTTATCAACCCTTGATATACAGGGTGATTCATGAGGAAATGTCAGGTACGTAGTCAGGGTCCAAAAATAACATAAAAGCCTATACAAAAATATGGGTCCGCAAGGCCTTTGTTTTCCAAATACAGGTTTTAAAATTTTTTTGATTTATTTTTTCTATTTTTTAAATAAAATCTATGATAATGTAAATATTGTAAGTAGAATTGGTATCCGGGGTTTTGGTATGACGGATTCGAATTATTACGGCTCTTACTTGTAGGGGAGCCACCTACATGTCATTTTAATATTTTGAACAATCACAACTTTTGGTAGACCCTTATTACATTTTCAAGTAAAATAAATAATTATTTGTCAGTTTTACTTTAAAAGGTATACCTGTTTGATAAGTTGATGTGAGCAACCGTTTTCGAGATATTTGATTTAAAAAATTACGACGCATCTGATTTTTAATAGCAAAATTAAAAAAAAAAAAATTTATAATTAAACAATATGTATTTTAATTTTGAATAAAATTTTGTTCTTAAATTATGTTCGGCAAACATAAGCTAGGTTTTATAATTGTTAAAAATTCCACCATTTACTTCTAAGCACATGTCAGCTCTGTGGTGAACACCCTGTAGGTCGGAAACGAAGGCCTTGCGGACCTATATTTTATAGACTTTTATGTTTGTTTTTGGACCCTGACTACGTACCTAATGTATTGACATTTCCTCATAAATCACCCTGTATATTATGCAAGTTTCGTTTTTCTATGGAATCGATAAACGATACCTACTATATTTAATTTAAATATATTTTACTTTATTTTCAAATATAAAAAGTGACACTAAATAAAAGAATAAAATAAATATTAATTTCTTTATTATAGGACAAAATTTTATAACAAACCAAGATATAATAAATGAGTCCTTTTCGTTTTTCCTGGCTGGATTTGAAACATCAAGTACCGCTATAACATTTGCTCTTCTAGAACTTGCACACAATGAAGAAATTCAGGATAGGTTACGTCAAGAAATTCTTGATGTTCTGAACAAAATGGTGGAAAAACTTACCTATGACAGTATTAAGGAAATGGAATACTTGGATAAAGTTGTCCACGGTAAATAAATTTATCGTTATAAAAAATAAGTTTTTTTAATGTGCACGAGTATTTAATATTTTATATTTATTCATTAAAGGTATATTTTCAAAAATTATTCAAAATTTTAGTTTCTTCTTATGTAAGGCAAGGCAGACTTTAATTATATTTTAAAGTAGCATTTGAGAAAAGTTTTCGGTAAATTTGCAACACTGTAAGTCATTAAACTATGTTAACGTATTTACGGTCACCATTTTGTCAAGAAGATTATAATTACGGAAGTTTGTAGGTATGGTACGTTTTACAATAATTCGTTGATTTCTTAACCGCAATAAAATTCAAATGACAACCCCTAATTGTAAACCCACTCATAAATGAGTTGCCTGACAAATATCTATTGTGTAGGTACTTTACCTTTTGAAAGAGCACAGGTTCTGATCTACTACTAATATCAATAGTTTAAATTAGCTATTTTTAACAAAAACAACAAATATAAAATAATAGTTAAGAATCCTTATTTAATCTGATTAAATGGCTATTAATATTTATGCAAAATACTAATCTATAATATTATTATGATACATTATTTAACTAAACTTACTCTATATTTAGCTCTGTTTCACTATCACTCGTCTGCATCTATGCCTAAACTAAATATTAAGGGCCTTACTTTACTATTAATTATGTTATAGAAATCTTCGACTTGGATCACGTGTCTCACAGAATCATCGTGTTTAACTGGCTCCATATATATGTTCTATTGGGTTAAAAATACGTAATACGGAGGGGGGCGTAAAACTGTGTGACCATTAGCACTTGCGATATTGTCACAGATATATTCCTTTTTAATATTGAATGTTTTTAAAACATTTAAAACATTTTTTGTTGTATAGGCTTTTTCAAAATATATATTATTTTCCATCACATAGTTTTGAATTTCCACTTTTGTATTATTTGAATTCGGCACTTTATTTAGTTAGCGGCTGTGGTAACTAGCGTTGTCCATCACAGGCCCCGAACTTCCCGCTTTCTTTGTTCCTTTATTCCTAGAGTGTCAAGACTATGGAACCTGCTGCCCGCAGAAGTTTTTCCTTCTCCTCCCAATCTCCAAAAATTTAAGTCCCGTGTGAACAAACTCCCTCTCACCACACTGAAGACACCCACGGTACGTTAGTACTTAGGCATCAGCCTTCGTGGACTGTCCCAAGATAAAAAAAAAAAAAAAAAAACAATACCACTATTTTTGGGCACATTCGGAAGCAAACGATTCTGAAGCCAATCTTTAAACAATTTAGCATCCGTGTCTTGATGATAATCCCAAGAAGTATTGGTAATTTTCTTCGCAGATAGTAACCGAGCGTTCGGAATAAATTCATTTTCAGGACCTGCATGTAATATCGTAACTCTTTGTCCTTTGTTTGAGATAACTTTAGTTTAACATTTGATTGTTGAATCGCTTCAACCCTTTTCAGGAGTGTCGTGTATATCAAACCAAGTTTCGTCCAAGTATATAATTAAACGATTTTCTTCCCTATATTGTTTCATAAAATTCAAATAATCTCTCCGCCATACTTGTAAACGGCTACGATTTCATTATTACTTGTCTTTTGTCAATGGTACAATATTTAAACCCATTGCTTTACTATGCTCCAAAGGCTTGTCCTGTCACATGAAATGTCGGTTTCGTCTGCTGTAAGTACCTTTTTTAGCGTATCTTTTGTTGGGACTATTTGTTTACTGTACATGTCATAAATTTTCCTCCGAATCAAGTCTTTATCAGCTTCTTTGATGCTTCTCAATTTTCCGCTGTCACACCGTTTTTTCCTTGGCTGGATGAGATTGGTCACTATATCTTTTACTGTCATTAATGCAACTTTGGTCAAAATACTTGTTTCACTAAAACTACATCCACGGTACGTTAGTACTTAGGCATCAGCCTTCGTGGACTGTCCCAAGATAAAAAAAAAAACTTGCACTTCTGTCCTACCCTTTTTCTAAAAGGGTACAGTAAACGTTCTTTATAATGTTTTTGGCATCAAGTAATAAATGTTTTTTTTTCTTTACACCATAGCTTCCGGAAGTAATATTATACGAAATTTCACACAGATCTGACATATTTTGAATTCTTAATAACACACACGAAAATACCTTTTACGCACAGCTTGACAAACACCAAACGCCCGATGAACTAAGATGAAAAGATTTCGTTTTATATTGAACCCTGCAATTTGCCATTAACCTATATAATATAACAAAAAGTAGGTACAATAATAAATAAAAAAAACTTTAAGTTCGGACCTACCTGGGGTACCAATTTAAGAGTGATGATCGCGTTGTTAAATTTAGCAATTGTTAAAGTTAACAAAGGTTTAGAATGTTTAACAAAATGTCAGATTTTGACAGGTTGCCTACTAAAATCATCGAATTTCACTGACAATGACGTTTTGTTAAACATTCTAAACCGTTGTTAACTTTTAACAATTGCTAAGTCCATTGCTAAATTTAACAACGCGATCATCACTCGGCCGATAGAGTTTTATTAATAACAGTAGCAGGTAAAACGAGAAATCAACGAATTATTCTGGAATGTACCATAACAGTGTTGCCGATGTAAATAATAATACACAAACGGGAATATTTAAATTTATAAAAAAAATATTTCTTTTTTTTAGAGACACTTAGGAAATATCCGCCATTACCCATTTTGCCAAGAATATGTACTAAAAAATATACCGTACCTGGAAGTAACCTAGTTATTCAGAAAGGTAAGTCAGTTTAGATGAAGCATTAGTGGTTTATAAAAATCCGAATAAACGATCGTATAAAACATTGCGCATATAAGTAACTACGAACTATCGTTTTAAAATAATTTTAGTAAAGCGTTGTTGTTACTTTGATCCAAAATCGGAGGCAATATCAATATTGTAAGTTAAAGACACCCCATTTTTTTACATCTTATGCTTCTCTGTAGTAGTTTTTGTTTTATTTAATAGTTTGTAGTTATTTTACTTATGACCTGAAGAAAGACTATTATTTAAATCTAAAATAGCGGCTATAATTAGGCGAAATATATACTCGGCATCGCTCTTATCGTGCGGGTTTAAATGTCACCATACATACGAATAAAATTTAAAAATTCAGAGGTTACCAAAAAGTTATCTATTTGAGCGGTTAACACATTGAGTTTAACATATTAGGCCACGTATAGATATTCAGTGAATATGCGCTTTCGTTAAAGCTCGACTTGACATTCAGCTCATATCAATCGGGTGACAACTAGAATACTTTCCGGTTGTAATTTCTTTAATCTTTAAATAAGTTGCAATTCGGTATGTTTGGCAGGTTGACAAGGTGTAATTTTTTCACGTATGTATACCTTTTTGGGTCTTAGTGTTACCAGAAATGTCATTAACTTTTGATTTTTACATAGGGCAGCCTGTTAATTTTTAATATTTAAAAAGTGCAGGTTACTTAAGAAGTTTAACTTTTTTTGTTTAACTTAATCTTTTGCTTTGTAAAGCTTTTGCCCTCTTTTTTATAAAGTGGTCTGAAAATAACGTCATTCCCACATCATTCTCCGTTATACGAAGGATTGGAAAAAACTAGAAACATTTACTTTTTCTGTCGCGCTCATTACCTAATACACCTACATGTACTTAAAATTTCTTTATTTAAAAGTTTCTTGCATTTTTTGTTTTCTTAAATCACATGTAAATACTCGACAAAATAAAAAAAAATGTTTAATATTAACAAAATTAATTCTTTTGAAAATGAAAACAAAAATAAATAATTACCTATGAATGTATAAGAAGAAATAGCTAAAGCATCTGGACTCAGTTTAGGAATTCTGTAATGAGTTGTATATGAAAAAAGAAAAATCTTAGTCCCATAAAAGAAAAGGGGTGTATACGAAAGAAGAAGCCCAAGATCAAAGATTTGAGTATATTAATAAAAATAAAGTAAAGGACACTAATTTATAAACTTTACATACAAAAAGACAAGCTAATTGTAATACTATACTCACTAATACCATTAAAAAACTAATCATCATTTTCCGAGTCATCCTCAAATAGGGTAATGATCACTGGTTCTATGTGAACATCTAAAACTTGTTCCCTCTTCCACTAGATTTATTTGTTTTTTCGTATGTTCCACTGATTTCCGCCAATACTGATTTTAACGTGATCCAGTGCCTTTTCCAAACCGCTTCGACCTGATCTGATGTAAGCCCATTACCCACATGCTTCTCATAATAAGATTTTGATTCTACCCATTGTGTTAAACTGGCATTGGTACGACGGCAACCGTAAAACTTCATGGTCGCATTCACGCACTCTCTCATCAATTGCATAAATATTCGTTTTGTTTTAGATTTTAACATTTATGAGTATTCCGTTGTTTTTTTATCAACTAATCATATATTTTCCTTTTCTTTAAATTACTTTTGGCTGTTTATTTAAAACTAGATGAAAAGCCTGTCTCCGCCAGGCGAGAGACAATATTAAGTAGCCTCTGTCTCCGTAAGTCGCCTTCCGTACGGCTAACGGTAAAAAAACACTTTTTTGCTCCTATATTTTCGTCCCGGGGGCGAAATTCAAAAAACGGGCTTCGTTAGGTTCTAGCCACTACTAAAGACTACCACTGTGCCAAATTTCATGATTTTAGCTCAAGCCATATAACTCCAGAATCACGTGGACAGACAAATAAATATATATACCTACCTACATATAAATATATCCACATTAGCAAATTATATATATAGATTCTGAAATGATATAAAGCAAAGTGTAATATTATTAAGGCTTTGGCAAATCGGGTATTTACAGTTCCTTTAACTGTTTGTAAAACATTTCATAATTCATATTGTCATAATAGTTTATACGTATGAATCTAAAAGAAAAACTTAAGGTGTGGTTCCTTCCACGCGGCCGTCGCATGCGACTAACGCAACGCGACTAACGCATGCGGCCGCCGTTTAATCAGGTGGTTTCTTAGGACCGCGGCTCAAACTCGAGATAGCAAAATTATTAGTGTAAAGGGAATAATATTTGGTAAGAGTCGTGATGGATGATCTAGCAATATGTTTATTATTGGAAGAAAAAGAGGATGACGATATACTATTACAATTAGCCAACCTGAAACATAGCAATGCCCCTATAAATCCAATATTTCAGCAAAGACGCGATTAGGGTTGTTATACTACATTAATAAATCGACATCTGCAACAGGATGAAGTAAAATTTAGAAAATATTTTAGACTGAATAAAGCAGCAGAGTTTACTTTTATTCTTGACTTAATAAAAGACGATATAAAGTCCGAGCCAGACAACAGAGTTGAATATCCAATAACCCCAAAGGAAAAATTAGTCATTGTATTAAGGTAAATCTGTACAGGGTGTACCAAATTCGAGTCTTATCATTAGGATCTGGGAAACTTGAAGAGATACGAGGTCGGTTAAATGAAGGCAAAGTTGCGCAATATGATGCTAATCAAAATGCCACCTTAGAACTTTAAAATTTTCGAATACTTTCTTTTGGAAAAAACCGATTATTCGCGATTTCGTTTTTATTTTTTTATAACTTTATTTGAATGGATGTAACAAAATAACTTTTACATTTCCATTGCTACTTTTTCTGTTCTACAAGATAGTGTTATTAGATTTATACACCGACGTTTCGTCTTTGAGCTGCCATCATCAACTTTTTTTTTATACGGGCCTGGATTTTTTTATTATGTATTTTAGGAGCTATAAAGTTCCCAAAACCAATAATGTATTGCACTTATTCGAAAAATTTATATTAATGGCAATTTTCATGGGACACCATATATTAGAGAAAGTCAGAAAATATATTTTTGGCAGGATCTTAGGAAAACATTAAACTGATTTTTTTTGAATAAGTGCGAAACATCATTGGATTTGGGATCTTAAAAGCTCTTAAATTACGTAATAAAAAATCCGGGACCTCGTTTAAAAAAAGAAGTTTCAATTTTTAACAATTAAAAAAAACACTAGACATTCCACACAAAACAACACAAACAAAATATCAGTCGCAGACACGACTGCGGCTACACTGCTTCTTCAGCAGTCCAGTCGCATCCAGGGCCGGATGTTCCCGTGATCGTGTTTTCGTACGCCTCGCGCATGACGTCATTCATAGAGTGATTTTTATTGCAGAGATAGGCTTTTTGTGGGTATTTTCTGTATAATAAGT
The DNA here is from genome assembly GCA_019359885.1 of Listronotus oregonensis. Lineage (NCBI taxonomy): Eukaryota > Metazoa > Arthropoda > Insecta > Coleoptera > Curculionidae > Listronotus > Listronotus oregonensis. Next base: position 189,539 of record JAHBCN010000647.1, read on the forward strand.
TTTTTTTCAGTTATACAAATAAATGTCTAATAAAAAAGATGATTTATATAGTTTTTTTTGCAAATTAATAATATAAAATGCATTGATTTTCCGTAGCTGTGTTGTTAAACGCCTAGAAAACTGCAAGATTGAAACTAAAATTTAAGATACGAATGAAGTAAAAACAAATGTAGATGCTCAAAACATTACAGATGCATTTATAATTTAATTCAAACTGAAACAAAAGGATCTATACAGATATTAGTTAAACTTTAATCAATATATGAAAAATTATAATACAAGTTATGGTTAGTGTGTGATCAAAGCTTATTATTAGATGACTTATTTAGGTTCTATGAAGTGTCAGCTTTACAAATAAAGTTATTATTATTATTATTATTATTATACTAGGTATATCGAATTAAAATAAATAGGATTTGAAAAATGACGCCACGTTTCGGTAAAAATTAGATGATATCTAAAAGCAAGTCTCATTAAAAATAAATAAATAGACTTATTACTTGTTTTAATTTGTATTAAAAAATGTATATGCAAAATCTAATTGTACGTAGGTATAGGTAAGGTGACCAGATTTTTAGATGGGTAAAGCGGGACAACTCTGAAGGAGGGGGGAGGGGGGTAACAACAAAAATTTTCATACAGAATAAAAATAATATCGTAATATTTTTTATTTTAAACATAAGTACAATTTATAAATATAAAAAAAATGTATAATATTTTATTCCTTAACATATTTTTTATTTGAGTGAATTTGTTTCAGTAGATTGTTGTTATTTTTTAAAATATTGTGAAAATCTTCACAAGAATTTGTCGAATTTAACTTAATTCTAAAAGTCGGGACTTTTGAAAAACGTCGCGGGACGCGGGACAAAATGTGAAAAATCGACTGTCCCACCAAAAGCGGGCTTCTGGTCACCTTAGGTATAGGCAGAGCTGTCAAAACTTGAAGTACTTAAGAAGTTTATGTTTCAAATTAACCTTGTAATCACTCTCCAGGAAATGTTTAGAACAAACTACTGCGGTCTTCAAGTTAACTTTGTCTTTTCGTTTTGTAGCATTTAACCACTGCTTACACAAATCAAAGTTTTTTGGAAAATGATAAAATTTGACGCTTTTGTCGAGGGGATTTTTCTTGGACTGGTTGTCAGAGTTGCATTTACACACAGCACACCTCATTTTACGAAAAAACACCACAAAAACTAAAATAAACACTAATATTTCGAAAGTATAACAGAATTTACAGCTGATTAACACGCTAACCTTCGAAAACAGCTCTTTGAGTGACGTCGTTCTCGTCAAGTAAGCTCCGCCCCCCATGCGCAACATCCTATCTAAGGGTTATGTATATCGTGAGTCGCATCAATCGCAGTCGTTGACAGCGGACGCATACGACGGCCGCTTGGAACAAACCAGGCACATTTAAAAACATAAGTAGGAGTGCTTTGCGGCTAACGTAGTGCGTTAGTCGCATGCGGCGGCCGCGTGGAAGGAAACATACCTTTAAACTTGAACATGGAACAAATTCCGTTGAAGCTCCGACGTGTAAAAAAGTAAATCGTTTTTTATATTTTTTTTGGTCACATCCTTTTTTAAATGCCACTTTTTTTTAATTTTAACTATTATTTCGTGTAGGTACTACATATATTAAACTTTAAACAGGTTGGCTCACAAATTTTTAGTAGTTTGCCCAAAGATATTTTATTGAAGCTTTTTGTAGTAAAACCTTAAGATTTTACTTAATTTTAATAATGCGCCCAATTTTATTTCTAAAATACTGCGTTTTTTTATATATTTGACTAACCTGTGATTCATCAATGGTATTGCTTATTTCCATTTTTACAAATTTACTTAAATCTTTATAGTCCGGGAGGCTACCGCAAAAAAGCTGGCCTATAAGAGATAAGCAAATTTAATTTTTTTTAATCAGGGAAAATCGTGAAATATAGTTTTTTTTCAATATAACTTAAAAACTATTGATCTAAGAAAATGAAATATACAGTATGTCCAGGAAAAGGTGTTGAAGAGAAAAAACTTTTTATTTTTGATTTTATCGAGAAAAGCTACTCCTGATAAAAAATTTTGCTACTTCTAAGAGTAAGATTGGAATAGAAACATTTAACATATTTTATACGCGGTGTTCAGAAAATTGAAAAAACTTAAAATGATACAAGAGTAAAGTGCATTTATTTGAGAAGATATGGAAAAAAGCTACTGGGAAAAGTTGTTTAAAAATAAAAGGTAGTCTTTAATACCAATTTTCGAAAAAATCGGCCTACTTTTATTTTTTGTGATTAAATTTATTTTAATATCAAATTAAATTTTTAATATCAATTTATTATCAATTTTTTTGCTGTTAAGTAAGCATTTGAAGCTGACGATACTGCGGCTTATGAATTTTAAAAGCGAAGTGTCAATAAAGCTTGTTACTATCAACGCCTACTAGTACAAAAATTTGGAATTAGTTAATTGATAATAAAATTTTAATCACAAATAAATAAAAGTGGGCCGATTTTTTCGAAAATTCCTGTTAGAAACTACCTTTTACGTTTAAACAACTTTTTCTAGTAACTTATTTCCATATCTTTGCAAATAAATGCACTTTACTCTTGTACCATTTTAAGTTTTTTTAATTTTCTGAACACCGCGTATAAAATATGTTAAATGTTTCTATCCCAATCTTACTCTAAGAACTAGAAAAAAAATTTATTACAAGTAACTTTTTTCGATAAAATTAAAAATAAAGAAGTTTTTCCTATTCAACACTTTTTCCGTCGACACACCAGTACGTTCACGGAAAAGGTGTTGAATAGTAAAAAACTTCTTTATTTTTAATTTGATCAAAAAAAGCTACTATTGAAATAAAATTTGCTACTTCTTAGAGTAAGATTGGGATAAAAACATTTAACAAATTTTATACGCGGTATTAAGAAAATTGAAAAAACTTTAAATGGTTCAAGAGTCAAGTGCATTTATTTGAGAAGATATGGAAATAAGTTACTAGGAAAAGTTGTTCAAAAGTAAAAGATAGTTCCTAATATCATTTTTCAAAAAAATCGGCCTACTTTTATTAATTTGTAATAAAAATTATTTTACTATTAATTATCTTATTCCAAATTAACAACTCATTATTTTACTGGTAGGCGCTGATAGTGACAAGCTTTATTTACACTCCGCTTTTATAATTCATTAGCCGCAGTAACGTCAGCTTTAAATGCTTACTTAACAGCAAAAAATTTGATAAAATTAATATTAAAAATTTAAATTGATATTAAAATAAATTTAATCACAAAAAATAAATAAAAGTAGGCCGATTTTTTCGAAAATTGGTATAAGAGACTACCTTTTAATTTTGAACAACTTTTCCTAGTGACTTATTTCCATATTTTCACAAATAAATGCACTGAACTCTTGTACCATTTTAAGTTTTTTCAATATTCTGAACACCGCGTTTAAAATATGTTAATTGTTTCTATTACAATCTTACTTTAAGAAGTAGTAAAATTTTTTATCAAGATTAGCTTTTTTCGATAAAATCAAAAATAAAAAAGTTTTTTCTCTTCAACACTTTTTCCGTGGACATACTGTATAATCAAAATTAATGGTCCAAAAAAACTACGTTATTTTTGTTTAATAAAATTTTTTGGAAGCTCTCTTAGGTTTTATGATATTAACGATTTAAATTTAGAATAAAAATTCAAATATTTCAACAACCAAAAGAGCCACAAAAAATGTATAAAACAAAAAATATATTTATATTAAGCTGTATAAAAAAGGTTTTAATTTAATAGGTAATAAGGGAGATATAAGCAAAAAAAGTGATTTTGGCCAAAAATTTTCCCAATAACAATATTTTCAATATTTTCCTGGGACTAGTAATTTTACCAACTCCCATCCATCTAAAAATTGGTTCAAAATATTTTATTTATTGAATAAAACAAACTAATACACATGTGCCTCTATGCCATGGGGGATAACATGGTGGTACGGATATTTTATTAATTTTTTTTGGTCCCATAACTGTACCCATTCCGATCCGCTTGAAACTTTAACTAAAAAAATATCTCAACTCTATTTTATTAAAAAAAAGTGCCTCCTCTCTTTGGATCTAAATATTAATATTAATAATTTATAAAGACAGTTACAATTATCAGGTTTCCAAATATTACTAACAAACTAATTAAGTAAATGGCTAATTCAGATATGTAAACTAGTTTATTCATTGACCTAAATATAATAACAATAATGAAAACAATCTTAAATGTAAATATTTTTTTACTTACCATAATAAATGTTTGTCCCTGAAAGAAATTTTACTAATATTTTATCAAATTCTAAAATTATTTTTTACTGCAAATTATCCTTTTGTTTTTTTTATATGCTCAAATTTATAAAAGTTCTTATTTTAGATAAATAAATAGTTCAGTAAAATATACATCAATAATTACCCTTATGATTCAAATATTAACCTTTCTTTCAAAATAAAAGATATGTCACCAAAATAAGAGTATAACTTAATTGCACATGCATCTACAGTTAATTGTTTTAAACTATTCTGGCTTAAGAAAGATTTTGAGAACATCAAAAAATTATATGATAAAACACCCTATATAAAACAAAATATATCTAGGATATTAAGCATTATATAATTTTTTTGAAGTTTAGGCTTACTACGCAGATTTCAAACTTTTTAACATCGATTGTAATGTATTTGTGAAGAAAACTAATATTTTGTTTTTCTATTAAAGGTACCAGGGTTAATATTCCTGCATGGGGCATTCACATGGATCCAGAATATTATCCAAATCCAGAAGAATTTGATCCAGAACACTTTAGCCCTGAAAATGTAGCCAAACGACCTAACTTTAGTTGGCTGCCATTTGGCGAAGGACCTAGGATGTGTATAGGTATGATAATTAAAATGTTAAATTTAATTTATAATCAACAATAATTATTTATTATATAAAGCGGAGAGGTTGGCCAGAAAGGGATGTGGCGGCAGTGCCTAACATCCCAAAGAGTACTATTCATTTTGTTAAAAACTGGCAGGAAACACACTCCTTTGAGAGAAGAGCTGGAAGTGGTCGCCCCAAACTATCGAATCAAGAACAAGACAATAATTTAGTTTATGTTTTGAGGAACCAACCTATATCTGTAGTTACAGCAAAAAACAGAAAGCAATTTCCCAGCATGGGTTAGAACGGCACGGCGAAGAATAAGGCAAATATCCGACCTTAAAACCGTCCTATTTTTGGGAAAATATAATATTCACCCATGAAAAAGTGTTTCAGTCGTGTTACAATGGGATACTTAAGATATACATGATGCGAAGGCGGCACAACTTCGGCATCTTTTGACTCTTTAATTGATGTTATTATCTCAGGGCTTTGTATTCTTTTGATTCTACTGGGGCCGGACAACAAGCCGCTTCTAGCCCGTTCTCGTAGCTCAGTACGCTCTATTAAATTAATTACATAATCTTTTACTGCTCCCGCCTGCCCGCGGAATAGTGCCCGCTTGTATCTGTCGCGTTCTAGTCCCCTTTGTTCTAATGTCTTGTATTCGGCATCCGGGACGAATGGCACCTCCAAATCTGCCATATATTTAGGCGTGCCATCCCTCCAAGGATCCTCCGGAGATTTCCAAACACTTCCACAGGTCTCTCTTTCCGGCTCTGGTCTGAGTCTGGAGTCACTGTTAAGTCCTGCGTTTTAGTAGGTCTGTTTGTCTTTAATTTTGTTAATGCCGCCCTTGCCCCTTGCTCGGTATAGTACATGGGTCGACCCGCACTGTCAACCTGGGGCAGCCGAGTAAGCCTACTCAGAGCCTGCCTCCGTCGGCGCTGCTCCCTACGCTGAAAAGTCTTACCCACTACCAGCTTGGCACTGCGGGTGGACGAGCGCTGACCCAATTGTGCGGCCGCGGGGACTACCTAAGGTAGCTGCCGCGCCGAAGTAATTGGTTCAGCCCCTGGAACGGCCAGTGGGACCTCTGAAGGAGGCTGCACTGCCGAGGACAGGGGCTGCTGAGCCCTTGTTATGGTTGTCCCTCCGTGCTGAGCCAGATGAAACAAACTAAATGGGTTTATGAATAAATTATTTATTTCCCTTGAAGAAGCTAACTGCCTACAAATTAATTTCACCACCTTCTTATCCATTACAGCCAAAGAAAATTAGAATTACACAATACAACTAGCTCAGCGGGTTAAATCTTCCAGAAAACAAAAACAAACAAAAACCGATTAAGAATTAAATAAAACCCTTAAACAAATTAACCCCGGGCTCACGCTACCAACCCTTCCCCGGTCTTTTCCCGGTTGCAAAGTAAAACACTAAACCAGCCGACCTCCAGGTCCGACCGCCTAGTCGACCTACCTGGCCCTCAGACTGCTCCGGCGGCGACCCGTCGACTAAACCCTAAAAAAAACAAAACCGCAACCCCGGAAAGCCTCCGGAAAATTGGACCCGTATACCCGAAATTAATTAGCCCCACACTAAACGAAAAATCACCCACTAAAACACGTGAAAGATAATTTAACCCCAATTACTACGAAAATGAATATTCCTCTGGAGATTTAACCCAATCAGAGAGAGACAAGCATAGCAATAGGTCGGAGGCCGAGGTGCTATCACAACGCCGTCCAGATACGCACTGTCGAATACCGTATCATACAGGCCTTAAGGAACAAGATTTATTAAAAAATATACCCAAAAGGACAGAAGTAGTGGGCGATTTTCGGTAAATCTTGGGGGTGGCTGAGTGCACAAGGACCTGATGTATGTTATTTTATTGAAGGAAGGTTCAATGCCATAGATCTACTACAGAATATCATGCTTCCTTCTGTACTGAATAGATTTCCGGAAAAAAAATGAATCTTTCACCATGATAAGTGTCCCGTTCATACGGCCCGGCCAGTCGATGAAGGAATGAAAGAGCAGCGTATCAGAGTTTTACCGTGTCCCGCACGTAGTCCGGATTTAAATGTTATGGAAAAAGTGTTAAAAAAAAATAAATAGGGAAAATGACTTTAGGCAGCAAAATGTAAACGAACTTAAGGATAAAATTTTAAAGGCGTGGAATGAGCTACGAGGAAATCCGGACTACGCCCGGGCTTTGGTTTGTTTGAATTTATTAAATTGTTAATTAATTTATTGATTTGTTAGGTTTTATAAAATATAAATATTTTCTTTTACCTTTTGCCTTATGTATAGTAATTAAAAGAAAAACAAGATAAAAAAGAGCAGTTTACAAAAATTGGCAGAAAAGTCAAAATTTGACTGTACACCCTAAATATCTTGCTCCTGTACATGATATAGAAAAAAACTTAGAATAAAAAATATGTGTTTGGTAACCTTAATTTTACTAACTGTATTGATACATATAAAAGGTGTCTCAAAAACAATGTCTTTATGGTTAAGTACGTATTTTTAAATGGAATCTACATTCGATTCTACATCAAAAATGCTTTACGTCAATTATTACTGGTTTTTGAGAAAGTCGGTCAGTAGTTTAAAAATCTACAATAGGATTTTATGTTAATTGTTTTTATTCTTTAATCGTTTTTACTTATTTCATGAGTAAATCAGATAATACTACAATTATAGGTCGTTATTTCAAAAACCAGCATTAATTGATGTATCGTGTAATATACATCTTTGATGTAGAATTGAATAAAGAGTTCATAAATGGCAAAATATACAGGGTGTTCCTTAGAAAAAAGTACTTAACAATGAAAACTCTGTTTTCGGGATACCCTGTACATTTACCAATACTGTTCATAAAATAAGCGTTACCAAGCACATATTTTTCATTTTATTTTTTTTTTGTACCAGGAGCAGAGATGTTTAATGTATAAAAAGAGTTGGGGCACCCTGTATTTACTTTTAAATAATAAGAAAGCAATTAAAAAATTGTTAATGTATTTCTAATGTTCATATATTTTTTTATTTGCAGGTCTAAGATTTGGAATGATACAGACTAAAGTTGGTATTATTACTCTTTTAAGGAATTTCAAATTTTCTGGTCATAAACAAACCCAATATCCTCTGAAATTTGAAGAAGGTTCTGTAGTTTTAACAGTTAAAGGAAATGTTATGCTTAATGTTCAAAAATTATAAAATTGTATATGTATGTATGTACCTTTTAAGTTTGAAATAAAAAAATAAAACATTGCAAAATTTATTGTTTTTTTACTTTTATTGTAATAGCAAAAAATAGCATCATAAAATTTTTGCGGACCTTCTCGTTTTAAAGACCTGGATCACGAAAATCACGGTTTCCCAAATCTGTTCGTTTGTCTGTCGATTTTTCGTTATGTTAACGATCTAGCTCAAAAAGAGTTTTAAATAGAAATATGACATGGGCAGTCTACGCTTGTGCTTACCTCAAAATCAAGTATCAAGTCGATCCTCTATATACAGGGTTAAGACTTCAATAACACTTATAACTCCTACGTCTCTTTAATAAAAAAAAGTAATATTTTTTAACGTAAATTAGACTTGTACCGATGAAAAACATATTGTTACTTTGACTGTTCATATCATGGTTGGGCACCGTTAATCGAATAATTAACTTTGTTAATCGCTAATCTGTTACTAAAAAAGTTAATATCGTTAAACGTTAAAGCGCTACCTTTGGGACGATTTAACGCAAGTAAACGTTAATCGTTTATCCGTTAACACGTGTAAAAAAATGTTTTTTTATATTATTGCGGTAAAAATTTACTTACAAGAACTTCTGGTTTGGGTGCTGGAAGTTACCAGGTTAAAAACAAAAACAAAGGACGTATATAATTAGAGTGTGTATAATTTAGTCATCTGGCATAATGTGGATAATGCCATGAAATTGTTGAGGTTCTCGTGTGAAAGCGAAGCTTGTTTCGGCGTTAAAATATCTTTGCCCGTGGAAAAAAAAGTTCTAATGCAGCACTTGAGGTTACGGCATAATATTTAATAATCAGATTTATGAATATCTCTTCCCCGAGAAATGCCGCATCGTTGAACGAGTCTTTTGATTTCATGTCTAGCGACATTTTGACAATATTTTGAGCTTTACTCTTTTGGCTTTTAGGTTTTTCTTTAGACTGTGTGACAGAATTGAAAAGTCTTGCTCATCATCGTCGTTGTTACTCGCGTTGCTGCCTCGGCCACTTAAACTATCTCTGTCCTTTTGTCATACGATTTCAGCCATATCAACCGAAACTTTGGGTAAAAAGCCGTTTCAACGCGGCATGCACCGCGCCCAAGGAAGTTTAAAGGTGTATGGAAGCCCAATGCTATGGCCCATTCGATCAAAAAATGTCCAGCCCAGTATGAAAATAACTGTCAGAGTTGGCCCCGCCGATTCTGCGCAATAACAAAATTCCACGAAATAATTTAATGTGTTCCCTACTTACACCCTGATAAATCAGTATGTAGTTAGGCAACACCTTATACTTTTATGAGAGCCCTATTGGTCTTAGGTTGTCTAAGGTTTTTGGTAAAAGGGCGCGCGCGGCGCGTATGAAACTATATCCGCGCTGTATCGTCAACCGTCGTCGTCCCATCATTCGTCATTTTCGTTGCGGTTTGTGCCCTTTGCGCCGATTGTTTTGCTTTGTGTGAGTACCTATATTTTGTGGTTGCAGAAGTTTTTTGGATTTCTTATTTAAGTGATTACTGTTTATTAAATTGTGACTATAATTTTGTGTTTATTGTTTGTTACTTATAATATCGTAACAAAATGATTAGAGGTTGTATGGTTTTATCTTGCAAATCCAAGGTAACATACCCGGCATTTTTACTTTAGGTGAGTATTTCTTATATTTAAATTAGGTGCTTCTTATAAGACGTAACGTTAGGTAACCGAAAAAATAATAATATATCAATTATGAATAATAAAATAATGAAAATTTTATAGGAAATAACCCTAAGAAAAGTAAGGCAATCTTAACTATCTTTTAGATGATTTCCACAATGTTTGTGTATTTCTGTGGATTATTAAAAAGAAATAAGGTTTACATTTAGGTACTTTTATTTCATTTAATAATTTAGTACATTCTTTTAAAGGAACAAAATTATTAATTACTGGGCAGACCAGGCAAATTTTAATATATACAGGTCCCTCTTTGTATTTGTTTGAAAAAATAATAAATTTTTGGTTTCTTAAACTTACATTTTCAACTTTTTAAGCTCGACATACTGTAGACACATAATATTTAACGGATACTGTTACAATGGATACCTGGGTACCAAAGGTTACTAAACAATTTTAACCACTGTTATTCTGTCTCATGAATGTTTGTTATTAGTGAAAAGTATATGCCTAAAAAGCAGTTATAAAAATTTTCACTTTTTAGTGTACAACCAGAACCTTAGGATTAGATTAAACTCATTTACACTGTCTTGCCCTTCTTTTATCACAAAATTGGTGATAAGTACATGAAACTATCATACAATGTTTAAAATTTATTTTAAAAAATCTTGTTTTTATTTATTTACAAAGATTTTTGGTAAAAATACAAAACTCACAATAATGCCGACCATTTAGATAGAAGGCTTCTTTCCATATTACATCAGATGATATAAAATCCAATATTAGACAATAATTTTAAATATTCTATGGAAGTATCGTTTAATAACCAACAATTTTGTGCAAAAAATAATAAAAAAAAACAGTGAATGCTTGAATTTGACATTTGATGATGTCAACTTTATAGATAGTAACAAAGAATTATGGAAGTCCGGCTCTGACCTACTATTCATTGCGCAAACTCCGCGGGGCCAACCCCCCTATTCCCGCTGCCCTGCACGCCTGGACAATTTTGTTCTACAGTATTGGGCTTCCATACACCTTTAAACTTCCTTGACCGCGCCACACTTGTCGACCGGACCGAACAAACATGTCAAAATATGTTTTTCACGGCGGCGCGGCGCGGTGCTTGGTAAATAGTAGGTATTGGATTAACGAATAACGGAGAAATTTAACGAAAGTTAACGGGTCCGTTAACATTTTTTTCAAGTTAACTCTAAAGTTAATCTGTTAGTGGAAATTTTAACTTCGTTAATTGCCGATTAACGGATTAACGAGTTAATGCCCAGCTATGAGTACCACTACCTTAAAAATATAAGTATTATGAATTTTTAGTATAAAACAGCCTTTCCAAAAAAATATATATTATGTACAGTGACGGCCATTAAATCTTGGGCAAAAAATCTATCAAATGTTGACTTTTATGACAATTTTTGTGACTCGTTCTTTATTACCTTGTTTTACTTTTAATTACTATAAATAAAGAAAAAGGTAAAAGAAAATATTCATATTTTATAAAAACTAACAACTAAATAATTTAATTAACAATTTAATAAATTTAAACAAACTTAAATATCCTTTCAAACAAATTTATTATTTTATTTCCTAAGACAGAGTTTAGCCTTCCAGGCATCGAATGGACCAAAGTCCGGGAGGAGTCTGGATTTCCTCGTAACTCATTCCACACCTTTAAAATTTTATCCTTAAGTTCGTTTACATTTTGCGGTCTAAACTCATTTTCCCTATTTATTTTTTTAGCTAATAAGCCCCAAACATTTTTCATAACATTTAAATCCGGACTTCCATCCATTCGTTAACTTGCCGGGCCGTATGAGAGGGATCTTATCTCTCTGAAAAATAAAATGTCTGTCAGGAAATCGATTCAGTACAGAAGAAGCATAATATTCTATAGTGCATATATATATATATATATATATATATTATATATATATATATATATATATATATATATATATATATATATATATATATATATATATATATATATATATATATATATATATATATATATATATATATATATATAATACCTCCGCATTGAACCTTTCTTCGATGAAATAACCTACACCAAGTCCATGTGCACGCAGCCACCCCCAAACATTTACCAAAAATCGCCCACTACTTCTGTTCTTTTAGGTATATTTTTCATCAAATCGTTGCGGTTCCTTGAGGCCAGTATACCTTAAGTATCTCATTGTAACACGATTGAAACGGTTTTAAGGCTGCCGGGTGGCAGCGCAACAAAACAATCACTAAATTATTATCTTGTTCTTGATTCGATAGTTTGGGTCGACCATTTCCAGCTCTTCTTTCAAAGAACTTGTTTCCTGCCATTTTTTTTAACAAAATGAATAGTACTCTTTGGGATGTTAAGCTCTTCCGCCACATCCCTTTCTGGCCAACCTCTCTGCTTAATATAATGAATAATTAATACTTTTTGATCCAAAGTTAAGTTTGGCATTTAAAAAATATTTTTAGACACTGACAACGGACACCTATTTCCTTATTAGGTTTTTCAACAGGTATTTATATTTAGTAGAAAGTAGCATAAGGCTATTTTACGAAAGGGAAAAAGAGTTTCCCAAAATATAATGGCCGTAACTGTGCTTACTCATTTATTTATTTGTTCCTTCCTTTGATTGTTTATTTATTTATTTAATTTTTTATGTATTTATTTATTTATTTATTCATTCTTTTATTCCGTTGTTAATTCATTTATTTATTTTATTCTGTAATTGATTAATTGGTTATTGTGCCGCGCGCAATCTTTTATACATCTTCGAAAAACGACAATAGACATACCTGCGCGGCAGCCTTATACATAGAAATGCAGCTTAAAGGCATAATTATGTAAAAGTAAGTTTGTGATTATTTTGCCATTGCCATTAAAGCGCTCGGTATATATTTACTACTATATTTTTTATACGTTTTTAATTTTACCCTAATATTCTATTTTTATATTTGCCTAATTTTGTTAAGTTTGTTAAAATATTTTAATAAAAATGTAAAGGAAGAAAAAATTGTTTTTAGTAGGCAACAGTTTTTCGTTAAGTTTGTTGTTTGATCGTAAAATTTTTATTCGAACAATTTACAAGTCGTTAAACAAACGACGCGGTTTTAAAGTAATGCTTCCTAACAATGATATTTGTCGAAAATTGCAACTTTTAAATATTTTTTTAAAGAACAATATCTAATAAAATAATTTCTATTAAAAATGACAACGGTCAACATTTCTTTAAAATAACATATACAGTGCCGATTTCCCATTTCTATGGTTAGTAGGAAAAAATCGCTCGGAAGAAAAGAAGAATTGCTGTGGATTTTTGTGCCCAGTGGATGCCATACTGTCTGTCATGTAAAACTTTCGGTTTTTCCGAACACTTTAAGGTTTGGGAATTAATAAATGTTTCATTACCTTACTAACATGGGAAGTCCATCGTCCTGCGCAAAGTACTCATCTTTCACTTGAAAGTAAGAACTACGGAGGCACAGCTCCAACCACCCATCACTCCATCCAGCGGCAGGGTGGTGCGTTCTACCAAGGTATCATCTTCGTTGAGCTTGGCCCAAATGATGTATAACAATTCTTCTCTTTGCACACTCTTTTTATTTTTCAGTTATCGCGTTTCATTTGATATCTATATCAAGGGGTGCATAAAATAACATAGCACATCCACTATCTTTGGGAGTCCGCCATATTGAATGTAGAATGACATCATTTAGCTAAGCATGCATTGTCATCGAGACTAAACGTGTATGAAAAATTTTGGCTTAATCGGTTAGGGATGCAACTGCTCTAAAATACAGTTGCAAGATTTGTCCTAAACAAAGATACAAACATTGCAAGTTAAATAGAAGCTTGTAAAAACACAAACTTAAGGCCTCAGTGTAATTATTAGAATTGCGTTCTGCACTTTATTATTGCTAAAACATTATTTTGTATCAAATTTAATTTAAAATAAAACACTCGGTGTAAAGTTTCACAAATTTTTATTCAGATAGATCTGACACGTTTGACTACGACATTTCAAAGATCTTTTTAGGAAGAATGAGCTTAAAATAAAATAAAATTATCTTAAACTTACAGATGGCCTATAGTAAATATTTTATGGACTAAATTTTGTTATTGAGCGTCTAAGATGGTACTAAAACTTTTATTGTTAAGTTGTCTTTATTGCTTATAGATTTTTAATGGCCAAAATTTCCAATAATCCATTTGTTTACCCTTCTGAATGTTATGTAATAACTTTACATCCCATTATTAAGAAGGGTAAACAAATGGATTATTTGGAAATTTTGCCATTAAAAATCATAAGCAATAAAGACAACTAACAAATACTCAAACAGATTTTGTAGGTACGCCCATCTTGCGCTGCAATTAAATAATTTATGCCTAAAATGTTTACTATAGGCCATCTGTAAGTTTAAGATAATTTTATTTTATTTTAAGTCATTCTTCCTAAAAGATCTTTGAAAATGGTCGAGTCCGAAACACGTGTCAGATCTATCTGAATAAAATTTGTGAAACTTACACATGTTTTATTAAATTAAATTTGTTACAATGTTTCACCTAGAGCCTACCGCAAATTCAATAGAAATTATTATTTTGTATTGTTGTAATATTGCTTCTGCCCTCATGCTGCTTTTATATAAACTAAATTAGATCATACAAAAACCTAAGAAATAGAGCTCTCTTAAATCTGTGCGTAAACTGATCAATATTCGGATTCAATGATATTATAAAGCCAGTAACTGAAGATATTTTAGGGAGATGGCACTAGGTGTACTACCAGTAGTGTTTTTTTGTGTATTGATCTATATAAACATACATGCATACAAAGTACTACACAAATTATGAAAACCCAATATTTATTAAAAAAAAATAATAATAATACATTTTCATTTGAACCTGGTCATATTTTAATTTTAAAAAAATATACTTACATAAATAGGTTAAGTACAAATAAAATTAAAAACCAGTAAAACGAATATTTAAAAAGGTATAGATTTTTTTTAATAGTATTAATAGTAATAATAGTGTAATGAAAAAAATTTAATTACAACGTCTAATTTTTTTTCGTGGCAATTGGTTGATAATTCAACCATTAAGTAAACCTTTAGGTTTGCCAGGTACAAGTGATGTGATCTGCGTCTCTTGGGCATTTAAAAGATCAGACAAACACTGTGGGAGCTGCTGTGGCAGTATTTTGTCATCTGTCCACAGAGCTTAACTGCGTGGATTATAAAATACTGCTGTAAAAACTGGAGGCCTATGGATTTAGGGATTGCTGTCTGGACGTTTTACTATAGTTGTAGAAGTTTGTTTTTAACAAATATATTACAATTCAAGAATTACCATAGGTGTTGAAATTAATCAAGTACCCACTTCTTTTTGTCGCACCAAATTTAATATTTATTTTTATAAAAAGTGTACTGCCCTAAAAATGAAAAGTACCTCTAACTGTTTGTAATAGAAAAAAAAATTCTTAAAATGAGGTACATCTTAGTTAGGGTATTTATTAGCTGTCAGTCTTTCTTTTTTTAATATTATACAATATTAGCATATTTACTAAACTTTTTTACTGAAATACTTCCGTTAAAAGATCAAGGACACCACCACCTACTAGAAAGTGAGTGACATTCAGCGCTGTTGCTGTACTCAAATCTTTTTGATGAATGAAGTGAAGTAACGTCCAGGCTGGCAAGATATTGTTGCGTAGCTTGACTTTGGGTTGTTTTAGCAGAATGGTCCTTAAAGAAACTTTTTCTGTTTACAGCAAATCCTTTAACAGGATCTTGGACAGATGTTACTCCATGTATACTGCCGAAGCTTTCAACGCTGATTGATTTGTATCCGGCGTTGCGGTCTCAAAACCAATTTAATTATTATTCTCAGATCCAACCATATCCTTACAACTAAATGAAATAAACTAAAATTGTACATGCTATCCTGTAATGTGTCTTAATGCTAAAAAATCACATTTACGTCCTCGTTTAGAGGCTTCATCCTTACGGATGTGGGGAACAACCGTCTGCCTCCCAGTGGACTTGGAAGTGTGTCCACCGCCTAGAAATATGATTAAAGGTCAAGCGGAAGTGACATTGTATTTAGGAACTTATTTGAATGGGCAACTTCTTACTGTCTCTAAAAGCACAATTTTTTTAAGGCCTTACGATGAGCCACATTTTACTGATCTACAACTCTTTTTAATAAAATCTGACGAAGTTGTTAAATCAATCCAATTATTTTGTTTATTATATAGGAAAACCAATTAAAAGTTTTGGCTTCCCACCTTAAATATGCTCTCAAAGTAGTCAGAACTTTACAAAATGTGGCGTCCAGAAGTGGAAAACCTGCCATTAATTTTTATTTGCTTGAATATATTTTGATTTTAGAACTAAAGAAAGTTAAGTTTATTTGTAAAAATACTGATTTTACTGCGCTGTTCATTTTAAATGAAAGAAAAAGAGAGGTGAGCCTTTAACGGCGTGCTTGGCTATATAGAGATTGTTACTATAAATAGATTTTTAAAATGTAGGTCTCGAAAAATGGTTATTCTTAAAAACAGTAATACCGAAGGTCTGGTACTCTTTTTTATTTACGATAATGACCTGCCTTGCCTTCTAATGATTAAAACAACTTTTTCTAGTAACTTATTTCCATATCTTTGCAAATAAATGCACTTTACTCTTGTACCATTTTAAGTTTTTTTAATTTTCTGAACACTCGTCTAAAATATGTTAAATGTTTCTATCCTAATCTTACTTAAGAACTTAGAAAAAAATTTATTACAAGTAACTTTTTCGATAAAATTAAAAATAAAGAAGTTTTCCTATTCAACACTTTTTCCGTCGACACACCAAGTTCATCGGAAAAGGTGTTGAATAGTAAAACTTTATTTTTAATTTGATCAAAAGCTACTATTGAAATAAAATTTGCTACTTTCTAGAGTAAGATTGGGATAAAAACATTTAACAATTTTATACGCGGTATTAAGAAAATTGAAAAAACTTTAAATGGTTCAAGATAAGTGCATTTATTTGAGAAGATATGGAAATAAGTTACTAGAAAAGTTGTTCAAAAGTAAAGATAGTTCCTAATATCATTTTTCAAAATCGGCCTACTTTTATTAATTTGTAATAAAATTATTTTACTATTAATTATCTTATTCCAAATTAACAACTCATTATTTTACTGGTAGGCGCTGATAGTGACAAGCTTTTATTTACACTCCGCTTTTATAATCTCATTAGCCGCAGTAACGTCAGCTTTAAATGCTTACTTAACAGCAAAAAATTTGATAAAATTAATATTAAAAATTTAAATTGATATTAAATAAATTTAATCACAAAAATAAATAAAAGTAGGCCGATTTTTTCGAAAATTGGTATAAGAGACTACCTTTTAATTTTGAACAACTTTTCCTAGTGACTTATTTCCATATTTTCACAAATAAATGCACTGAACTCTTGTACCATTTTAAGTTTTTTCAATATTCTGAACACCGCGTTTAAAATATGTTAATTGTTTCTATTACAATCTTACTTTAAGAAGTAGTAAAATTTTTATCAAGATTAGCTTTTTTCGATAAAATCAAAAATAAAAGTTTTTCTCTTCAACACTTTTTCCGTGGACATACTGTATAATCAAAATTAATGGTCCAAAAACTACGTTATTTTTGTTTAATAAAATTTTTTTGAAGCTCTCTTAGGTTTTATGATATTAACGATTTAAATTTAGAATAAAATTCAAATATTTCAACAACCAAAAGAGCCACAAAAATGTATAAAAAAAAAAAAATATATTTATATTAAGCTGTATAAAAAAGGTTTTAATTTAATAGGTAATAAGGGAGATATAAGCAAAAAGTGATTTTGGCCAAAAATTTTCCCAATAACAATATTTTCAATATTTTCCGGGACTAGTAATTTACCAACTCCCATCCATCTAAAAATTGTTCAAAATATTTTATTTATTGAATAAAACAAACTAATACACATGTGCCTCTATGCCATGGGGGATAACATGGTGGTACGGATATTTTATTAATTTTTTTGGTCCCATAACTGTACCCATTCCGATCCGCTTGAAACTTTAACTAAAAAAATATCTCAACTCTATTTTATTAAAAAAGTGCCTCCTCTCTTGGATCTAAATATTAATATTAATAATTTATAAAGACAGTTACAATTATCAGGTTTCCAAATATTACTAACAAACTAATTAAGTAAATGGCTAATTCAGATATGTAAACTAGTTTATTCATTGACCTAAATATAATAACAATAATGAAAACTAATCTTAAATGTAAATATTTTTTTACTTACCATAATAAATGTTTGTCCCTGAAAGAAATTTTACTAATATTTTATCAAATTCTAAAATTATTTTTTACTGCAAATTATCCTTTTGTTTTTTTTATATGCTCAAATTTATAAAAGTTCTTATTTTAGATAAATAAATAGTTCAGTAAAATATACATCAATAATTACCCTTATGATTCAAATATTAACCTTTCTTTCAAAATAAAAGATATGTCACCAAAATAAGAGTATAACTTAATTGCACATGCATCTACAGTTAATTGTTTTAAACTATTCTGGCTTAAGAAAGATTTTGAGAACATCAAAAAATTATATGATAAAACACCCTATATAAAACAAAATATATCTAGGATATTAAGCATTATATAATTTTTTTGAAGTTTAGGCTTACTACGCAGATTTCAAACTTTTTAACATCGATTGTAATGTATTTGTGAAGAAAACTAATATTTTGTTTTTCTATTAAAGGTACCAGGGTTAATATTCCTGCATGGGGCATTCACATGGATCCAGAATATTATCCAAATCCAGAAGAATTTGATCCAGAACACTTTAGCCCTGAAAATGTAGCCAAACGACCTAACTTTAGTTGGCTGCCATTTGGCGAAGGACCTAGGATGTGTATAGGTATGATAATTAAAATGTTAAATTTAATTTATAATCAACAATAATTATTTATTATATAAAGCGGAGAGGTTGGCCAGAAAGGGATGGGGCGGCAGTGCCTAACATCCCAAAGAGTACTATTCATTTTGTTAAAAACTGGCAGGAAACACACTCCTTTGAGAGAAGAGCTGGAAGTGGTCGCCCCAAACTATCGAATCAAGAACAAGACAATAATTTAGTTTATGTTTTGAGGAACCAACCTATATCTGTAGTTACAGCAAAAACAGAAAGCAATTTCCCAGCATGGGTTAGAACGGCACGGCGAAGAATAAGGCAAATATCCGACCTTAAAACCGTCCTATTTTTTGGGAAAATATAATATTCACCCATGAAAAAGTGTTTCAGTCGTGTTACAATGGGATACTTAAGATATACATGATGCGAAGGCGGCACAACTTCGGCATCTTTTGACTCTTTAATTGATGTTATTATCTCAGGGCTTTGTATTCTTTGATTCTACTGGGCCGGACAACAAGCCGCTTCTAGCCCGTTCTCGTAGCTCAGTACGCTCTATTAAATTAATTACATAATCTTTACTGCTCCCGCCTGCCCGCGGAATAGTGCCCGCTTGTATCTGTCCGTTCTAGTCCCCTTTATTCTAATGTCTTGTATTCGGTATCCGGGACGAATGGCACCTCCAAATCTGCCATATATTTAGGCGTGCCATCCCTCCAAGGATCCTCCGGAGTTTTCCCAAACACTTCCACAGGTCTCTTTCCGGCTCTGGTCTGAGTCTGGAGTCACTGTTAAGTCCTGCGTTTTAGTAGGTCTGTTTGTCTTTAATTTTGTTAATGCCGCCCTTGCCCCTTGCTCGGTATAGTACATGGGTCGACCCGCACTGTCAACCTGGGGCAGCCGAGTAAGCCTACTCAGAGCCTGCCTCCGTCGGCGCTGCTCCCTACGCTGAAAAGTCTTACCCACTACCAGCTTGGCACTGCGGGTGGACGAGCGCTGACCCACTGTGCGGCCGCGGGACTACCTAGGTAGCTGCCGCGCCGAAGTATCTGGTTCAGCCCTGGAACGGCCAGTGGGACCTCTGAAGGAGGCTGCACTGCCGAGGACAGGGGCTGCTGAGCCCTTGTTATGGTTGTCCTCCGTGCTGAGCCAGATGAAACAAACTAAATGGGTTTATGAATAAATTATTTATTTCCCTTGAAGAAGCTAACTGCCTACAAATTAATTTCACCACCTTCTTATCCATTACAGCCAAAGAAAATTAGAATTACACAATACAACTAGCTCAGCGGGTTAAATCTTCCAGAAAACAAAAACAAACAAAAACCGATTAAGAATTAAATAAAACCCTTAAACAAATTAACCCCGGGCTCACGCTACCAACCCTTCCCCGGTCTTTTCCCGGTTGCAAAGTAAAACACTAAACCAGCCGACCTCCAGGTCCGACCGCCTAGTCGACCTACCTGGCCCTCAGACTGCTCCGGCGGCGACCCGTCGACTAAACCCCAAAAAAAACAAAACCGCAACCCCGGAAAGCCTCCGGAAAATTGGACCCGTATACCCGAAATTAATTAGCCCCACACTAAACGAAAAATCACCCACTAAAACACGTGAAAGATAATTTAACCCCAATTACTACGAAAATGAATATTCCTCTGGAGATTTAACCCAATCAGAGAGAGACAAGCATAGCAATAGGTCGGAGGCCGAGGTGCTATCACAACGCCGTCCAGATACGCAATGTCGAATACCGTATCATACAGGCCTTAAGGAACAAGATTTATTAAAAAATATACCCAAAAGGACAGAAGTAGTGGGCGATTTTCGGTAAATCTTGGGGGTGGCTGAGTGCACAAGGACCTGATGTATGTTATTTTATTGAAGGAAGGTTCAATGCCATAGATCTACTACAGAATATCATGCTTCCTTCTGTACTGAATAGATTTCCGGAAAAAAAATGAATCTTTCACCATGATAAGTGTCCCGTTCATACGGCCCGGCCAGTCGATGAAGGAATGAAAGAGCAGCGTATCAGAGTTTTACCGTGTCCCACGTAGTCCGGATTTAAATGTTATGGAAAAAGTGTTAAAAAAATAAATAGGAAAATGACTTTAGGCAGCAAAATGTAAACGAACTTAAGGATAAAATTTTAAAGGCGTGGAATGAGCTACGAGGAAATCCGGACTACGCCCGGGCTTTGGTTTGTTTGAATTTATTAAATTGTTAATTAATTTATTGATTTGTTAGGTTTTATAAAATATAAATATTTTCTTTTACCTTTTGCCTTATGTATAGTAATTAAAAGAAAAACAAGATAAAAAAGAGCAGTTTACAAAAATTGGCAGAAAAGTCAAAATTTGACTGTACACACTAAATATCTTGCTCCTGTACATGATATAGAAAAAAACTTAGAATAAAAAATATGTGTTTGGTAACCTTAATTTTACTAACTGTATTGATAAATATAAAAGGTGTCTCAAAAACAATGTCTTTATGGTTAAGTACGTATTTTTAAATGGAATCTACATTCGATTCTACATCAAAAATGCTTTACGTCAATTATTACTGGTTTTTGAGAAAGTCGGTCAGTAGTTTAAAAATCTACAATAGGATTTTATGTTAATTGTTTTTATTCTTTAATCGTTTTTACTTATTTCATGAGTAAATCAGATAATACTACAATTATAGGTCGTTATTTCAAAAACCAGCATTAATTGATGTATCGTGTAATATACATCTTTGATGTAGAATTGAATAAAGAGTTCATAAATGGCAAAATATACAGGGTGTTCCTTAGAAAAAAGTACTTAACAATGAAAACTCTGTTTTCGGGATACCCTGTACATTTACCAATACTGTTCATAAAATAAGCGTTACCAAGCACATATTTTTCATTTTATTTTTTTTTTTTTTTTTTGTACCAGGAGCAGAGATGTTTAATGTATGAAAAGAGTTGGGGCACCCTGTATTTACTTTTAAATAATAAGAAAGCAATTAAAAAATTGTTAATGTATTTCTAATGTTCATATATTTTTTTATTTGCAGGTCTAAGATTTGGAATGATACAGACTAAAGTTGGTATTATTACTCTTTTAAGGAATTTCAAATTTTCTGGTCATAAACAAACCCAATATCCTCTGAAATTTGAAGAAGGTTCTGTAGTTTTAACAGTTAAAGGAAATGTTATGCTTAATGTTCAAAAAATTATAAAATTGTATATGTATGTATGTACCTTTTAAGTTTGAAATAAAAAATAAAACATTGCAAAATTTATTGTTTTTTTACTTTTATTGTAATAGCAAAAATAGCATCATAAAATTTTTGCGGACCTTCTCGTTTTAAAGACCTGGATCACGAAAATCACGGTTTCCCAAATCTGTTCGTTTGTCTGTCGATTTTTCGTTATGTTAACGATCTAGCTCAAAAAGAGTTTTAAATAGAAATATGACATGGGCAGTCTACGCTTGTGCTTACCTCAAAATCAAGTATCAAGTCGATCCTCTATATACAGGGTTAAGACTTCAATAACACTTATAACTCCTACGTCTCTTTAATAAAAAAAAGTAATATTTTTTAACGTAAATTAGACTTGTACCGATGAAAAAACATATTGTTACTTTGACTGTTCATATCATGGTTGGGCACCGTTAATCGAATAATTAACTTTGTTAATCGCTAATCTGTTACTAAAAAAGTTAATATCGTTAAACGTTAAAGCGCTACCTTTGGGACGATTTAACGCAAGTAAACGTTAATCGTTTATCCGTTAACACGTGTAAAAAAATGTTTTTTTATATTATTGCGGTAAAAATTTACTTACAAGAACTTCTGGTTTGGGTGCTGGAAGTTACCAGGTTAAAAACAAAAACAAAGGACGTATATAATTAGAGTGTGTATAATTTAGTCATCTGGCATAATGTGGATAATGCCATGAAATTGTTGAGGTTCTCGTGTGAAAGCGAAGCTTGTTTCGGCGTTAAAATATCTTTGCCCGTGGAAAAAAAAGTTCTAATGCAGCACTTGAGGTTACGGCATAATATTTAATAATCAGATTTACGAATATCTCTTCCCCGAGAAATGCCGCATCGTTGAACGAGTCTTTTGATTTCATGTCTAGCGACATTTTGACAATATTTTGAGCTTTACTCTTTTGGCTTTTAGGTTTTTCTTTAGACTGTGTGACAGAATTGAAAAAGTCTTGCTCATCATCGTCGTTGTTACTCGCGTTGCTGCCTCGGCCACTTAAACTATCTCTGTCCTTTTGTCATACGATTTCAGCCATATCAACCGAAACTTTGGGTAAAAAGCCGTTTCACACGCGGCATGCACCGCGCCCAAGGAAGTTTAAAGGTGTATGGAAGCCCAATGCTATGGCCCATTCGATCAAAAAATGTCCAGCCCAGTATGAAAATAACTGTCAGAGTTGGCCCCGCCGATTCTGCGCAATAACAAAATTCCACGAAATAATTTAATGTGTTCCCTACTTACACCCTGATAAATCAGTGTGTAGTTAGGCAACACCTTATACTTTTATGAGAGCCCTAATGGTCTTAGGTTGTCTAAGGTTTTTGGTAAAAGGGCGCGCGCGGCGCGTATGAAACTATATCCGCGCTGTATCGTCAACCGTCGTCGTCCCATCATTCGTTATTTTCGTTGCGGTTTGTGCCCTTTGCGCCGATTGTTTTGCTTTGTGTGAGTACCTATATTTTGTGGTTGCAGAAGTTTTTTGTATTTCTTATTTAAGTGATTACTGTTTATTAAATTGTGACTATAATTTTGTGTTTATTGTTTGTTACTTATAATATCGTAACAAAATGATTAGAGGTTGTATGGTTTTATCTTGCAAATCCAAGGGTAACATACCCGGCATTTTTCACTTTAGGTGAGTATTTCTTATATTTAAATTAGGTGCTTCTTATAAGACGTAACGTTAGGTAACCGAAAAAATAATAATATATCAATTATGAATAATAAAATAATGAAAATTTTATAGGAAATAACCCTAAGAAAAGTAAGGCAATCTTAACTATCTTTTAGATGATTTCCACAATGTTGGTGTATTTCTGTGGATTATTAAAAAGAAATAAGGTTTACATTTAGGTACTTTTATTTCATTTAATAATTTAGTACATTCTTTTAAAGGAACAAAATTATTAATTACTGGGCAGACCAGGCAAATTTTAATATATACAGGTCCCTCTCTGTATTTGTTTGAAAAAAAAAATAGATTTTTGGTTTCTTAAACTTACATTATCAACTTTTTAAGCTCGACATACTGTAGACACATAATATTTAACGGATACTAGTAGGGTAAGATGACCGATTCAACGCCACCCTGACCCGGGTCAGACGTTTATCTTAATATCTCTGACGTAATTAAATATTTAGGAATCTTGTGTGACGCGTTATTTAGGGCGTGACCAATACTATCTGTCAAATGTCAAATGTCACCTGTCACCTGTCAAATGCCACCTGTCAGCTGTCATATTTCGCGAACCACGTGACTTTGGAAATTTAGCTTACGTGGACGAGTTGTATCTTAGGGTCTTACGCAAGCGTTAAAAAAATGGCGCCTGTCACCTGTCAAATGCCGCCTGTCAACTGTCATATTTCGCGAACCACGTGACTTAGGAAATTTAGCTTACGTGGATGAGATGTATCTTAGGGTCTTACGCAGACATTAAAATAATGGCGGTGATCAAATGTCACTTGTCAAATGTCTAACCTAACATGTGGGGAGGGGCCCCCCTGCGCTTAAGCGGCGGGCCTAGGGTGTAGACCTAGGGCTTAGACGCGGGGTGAAGAGCCTTATTATTATATTAATCTTACAATTTTTGAATATTAAATAATAAAACACATTGTATATATTAAATTAATTTATTTAAACCACATATACAGGGTGAATCAAAAATAGGCTACATTTAATTTGCTACTAACATTACATAAAATTACAATACTACGTTCTACTAGCTATACTTAACCTAAAATTACAATTATCTCTATGCAAGGAAAAATATATTTATTAAATCTTTCTTACAGATCCTATTAATGGTGAATATCTAACAAGTTTATCATGAATAATTAAACAGTAGGCACTGGTGTTAGCGGGAAAGTTTTCTTTTGTTTCAATCTCTAGTCTTACATCAATAATACCAGAATTTAATATTTCATTCTGTCTTGAACAATCAATTACAATTAGAGGCGCATACTTTCTAAAGTTTTTGGGAGTAAAAAGTGGTTCGTTTTCTTTCTCGTAGTAGCTCTCTTGAAATTCGGAATACATTTCATAAAGAGTAGCTATTAGTCCTCTTGAAATCTCCAAATTTAAATTATCATACGGATAAAATTCCGAATTTAAATAAAGCTTTACATTTGATACATTACAATGATCAAATAAGCTACTGTTTTTGTTGAATTTATCTTGTCGGGCTGTTTGAAAACCTAAAATTATCCATCTGGGTCTTTCCACCTGCACCGAAGTCTTTATATTCCAGGTAAGTTGTTTTCCAGTTGGAATTGATGGATGTTCTGTGAGTTCCCAGCTTCTAAAACCGATATCCAATTCGGTTCCATTTTCAATAAGTTTTAAAAGCTCTATCCGTTCGACATCAGATACTGTAATATGTGGTAGCCTCCAAACAATCTTATCAATAGTAACTACTACATTTTCTGCTTCAGCCGTATTAATAATAGCATTAATGTCAGAAGGGCTTCTTACTAACACCAATTCGTGCTTAACATTTATGAGTATTTTTTGAAAGTCTTCAGCAAATCCTAGCAGGGTTCTTAGTGGCACACAAACATTAAAACTTCCAGTGGTCGGGTCAACGATATCGCAAGTAAATTCATCATCAATACTCCAACCAGCATTTTTATATTTATTTAATTCGTTAACATTGTAAGAAATATATCCTTTCATGGTTGCTGCTATTCCAGGATATCTAATCGAGTCAATAACCTTTCCACCAATTTCAAGACGAATTTCTTCAAAGAGGTGACCGAAAAGTTGTTTACAAGTTTCGCTGTGTTTGAAACTGATCCATCAACTCCTTTAAAAGTCTTCCTTCTAGATAAATATGGCTCGCCCAAGGCAGAGTGTATATATCGGTTTGCTGTACAGGTATTCGAATTTCGTCATTATTTTTAAAAGAGTTAGTGTACGGCAAATGACTATGTCTCTCAATTTTTGTAATAGAGTTATCAAAGTTTAGAGGGTCCGTCACATTTAAAATACTCATTTTGAGAATTCTTTACAATTAGGCCTAGAGATTCAAGAAATTTTTTATTTTCTGCTGTTAGGCTCTTTTTAGTTTTTAACAATTGTTCAAAATCAGCACTTTTCTTGGAGTTATATTTAATAACCATACTACGTCTGCTCTGTACAGCAGTTTGTAATATACTGATAAACCCGACACAAAACGTTTGCCTATATAGATTTTCTTAAATGCATTCTTACAGTAATAATTTCTCCTCTAAAGTCAACCAATTCCCCGTCTTGATCGATCAGTTTCAATACAATGTTGTCTATAACTCTTGTAGATACCGGCATATAAATCACATTTCGAGGAATTTCTATTATTTTAAAACCAGCCGGTACTGATGGTGAAAATTCATGTATTGTATGAACAAGCTTATTATTGTGATAAGCCCCTGTAACAATATTACACTCGATTTTAATCACATTAATTTTTAAAATATTTACAGGGGTTTGAGATACATGTTTAATATTGGGCTGTAGCAAAATATTATGAAATCCTAACAACTTTCCAATAGAATTTTTCTTAGTAAAGTCAACTGTATGAGAACATTCAAGCTCACACTTGAGCGTATTTACATTGCCCTTTAGACTTAGGGTACAATTAAATTTCTTGTTGCTTTCATTTTTGTCACGAATTGCTTGCTGTAGATAATCATTTATTGCAGTTATTTCGTACGATCCAGTGGGGATTTCCAAAGTAATATCACCAACATAAAATTTATTATTGGTTTTATCAATATTGGGAATAGCATTAAAAGTTTCTAAACTAATCAGACCAAGTTCATACTGGCTAGTTTCATCTCTCAGATCAAGAGGGGGAGTATAATTAGCTTTTAAAATTGAACTGGTACCACTCAAACTAAAGGTATGCATGATGGCTCAGTTAAGACTGAAGATATATTCTGTATTTATATGTATTTATAAGGCTTCAAATATAGACCTAGACCACCCTTGTAAGGTCCTAAATATAAACCGTTTCCAGTTTTCCCAAGAGCTGAATCCATAGCAACATTGTTTCGTTATGTCGCTGAGACTCCTTCAACTTGGCTGCAGCATTCCTAGCATTGTTCACTGCATTTATTATCCCCGCAGTTCCTCCGCTAAGGGCGCCAATTGCGCTTAAACCGGCAAAAAGTGGTATTAAAAATGGTAGGAAACCTCCGATTTTGGGGAGGGGCACAATGCCTGTAGGATGAACTTTTTCCACACCAGTAAATGCTTTTAAAGCTACTTCAGCAGCTGATGTGAGGTCCTCTGGTTTTTCAGCATACAGTGCATCCCTCGCTTTATGAAAAGCAGTCATAAAAGGAATACCTTTGCCTCTTCGAGCAGTAATCTTCTTGTTTGATTTCTTTTTAAACTCTTGCATGTCTGCACAGTACAAACTCTTTAGTAATACTAACTGTTATATAAGAATATTAACTTATAAATACATACCTCTCCATACTCTGCAGTTATTGTTCATCAACCAGTCATTACAATAACACGCATCTAAAGTTAAGAATATTAACTAATAAATATCAGCTTCTGTTAACTCTGTAGTCATTGTACATCAACCAGTCATTACGATAACACGCATCTAGGAGGCTACTTGAGGAAAAAGGGATCCTTGGTTAATAAAAATACAGTTATTTGAAAAACGGTTTCATTATTAGAAAAACAGCGCCGTTATTTGGAAATACAGTGCCGTTATTAAAAAACAGGGCTGTTATTTGAAAATACAGTGCCGTTATTTGGAAATACAGTGCAGTTATTAAAATACAGTGCCGTTATTTGGAAAAACGGCGCCGTTATTTGAAAATACAGTGCCGTTATTGGAAAAACGGTGCCGTTATTTGAAAATACAGTACCGTTATTAAAAAACGGTGCCGTTATTTGAAAATACAGTGCCGTTATTAGAAAATACAGTGCCGTTATTGTAAAAACGGTGCCGTTATTTGAAAATACAGTGCCGTTATTGGAAAAACGGTGCCGTTATTTGAAAATACAGTGCCGTTATTAAAAAACGGTGCCGTTATTTGAAAATACAGTGCCGTTATTAGAAAATACAGTGCCGTTATTGTAAAAACGGTGCCGTTATTTGAAAATACAGTGCCGTTATTTAAAAAACGGTGCCGTTATTTGGAAATACAGTGCCGTTATTTGAAAAACAGTGCCGTTATTGGAAAAACGGTGCCATTATTTGAATATACAGTGCCGTTATTTAAAAAACGGTGCCGTTATTTGGAAATACAGTGCCGTTATTTGAAAAACAGTGCCGTTATTGGAAAAACGGTGCCGTTATTTGAAAATACAGTACCGTTATTAGAAAATACAGTGCCGTTATTGGAGAAACGGTGCCGTTATTTGAAAATACAGTACCGTTATTAGAAAATACAGTGCCGTTATTGTAAAAACGGTGCCGTTATTTGAATATACAGTGCCGTTATTTCAAAAACGGTGCCGTTATTTGGAAATACAGTGCCGTTATTAAAAAACGGTGCCGTTATTTAAAAAACGGTGCCGTTATTTGGAAATACAGTGCCGTTTTTGTAAATACAGACCCGTTATTTGGGGGATAAGGGGAAGAGGGACTGTTGCTGGGAAGAAATTATTAACACTTGTACCTTAATAATTTAAAAGAAGGGTTCTGGAGCCATGGATTTAAACAAGCTTGATAAGGATGTTAAACGTAGAATAATTGAAGCTTCCAATAGTATTCGTAAAAAATATTTGGATTTAAAGAGGGAATTGGGTGAGCAAGCCGAGGTGCAATTTGAAGAATATCAGAACTCCAGTGATCAGCGACCAGAAAAGAAGCGGAGTTTGCAAGCAGATCCAAACCTTCTTCAACTTCTTGATGAACATTCGCGCAATGTAAAAAAACTATATGATTCTCTTAAAGCTGGCCGCTATGAAAATGCTGTTACATTGGAGAATACGTATAGACCTTTGGCAAAACTAATATCCGAGTCGATACAGTATGGTAAACAATCTACACCATTTACACCCAAGTCTGTAAAAAGACGTCAAAGTGAACAATATTCTTCGACAGTAATAAAAAAACCACGATTTCCACTTAATTTTCCTGACCCTGTTCAAAAACATAACGAGCTAGCTGCTCAAGAAGAGGAAGAATATAACGATAATTCAATTAATGTCGAGACACGAGAAGATAGTTCACCAATGGCTCAGGATATGAACGATGGCGAGGAAGCTGATTTAAACAGAACTATGTATGAACATAACCCTGCAGAAAGTTACTTTGACGACGACTTCAGAGTCGATCCTCAATATAACCCTGTTCAAATGGATAGTATTACGGAAGAATCCTTTAGGGAATATCTAGATCAGTATGACCCGCTACCGAGAGAATATGTGAAAGGATTTATAACTGATACGGAAAACGAGTACGATCGCACATATTTAAAACATGATTTAGCCACCGATCATCTAACTTTTGGTGATTCTCGGCTTGAATTTAACGGACCGGATATTTATATTAAAGGAGAAAAATTTACTGGAACTCCTGGACTATATGAACTTTTATTTAAGACCAATCCATTAAAAAACAAATTGACCGCACTGGATGAGCGAACCTTTGCAAAATTATTTTGCTAACAAATGCTAGCAAGAGAAATTTTAATGAAAAGGAACAACATGTAGGAAATAGAGGTGTCAAATATATGCTAACAATTAAACCATTACTTGAACGTATAAGAGAGGAAAATGCAAGAAAGCAGAGAGAACGTGACAAGCAATTACGAATTACACGTGCACAACAGCCTCAGGGTTATGGCTTACCAATCGATAGTCAGTCTGGTTTCTTACCTGATTACAAAACATTTTCCAATAATAAAATTGACTACGTTTACTGGGATGATCCAAATGAGCTTGTGGATAGATTAAAATTGTTAATGGCAAGTAAGGTAGCTGGTAATAACTCTAATGAAAACGAGATTATAAGTATTCTTGAAGAGTTAAGAGAAGCTGATATCATTGAATAAACTGATTAGACATAGTGATGCAGTATCATTAGCACGATGACTCTCGACAAATTCGGACGTAATTTAACACATCCCTATCATCTAGCAAAAAGCTTAAAAGAGAAAATGATTTGAAAGATATTCCTGAAAAGACTTTGTATGGTTACATGAATATAATGTTGACTTGCGAAAAGGGTTCATCAAGGTATCTTTTTATAAATGGTTTAAAATTTGACTATTATATGTTTCCTATTAAGATTGGAATAATTGAATATGTTAACATTGACTCACCTGTAAAAACTTTTATTAACAAAAAAGAATATACAGTACCAAGCGATTTACTGCAGCAAGAGTTAAAATTTGATGATAAAATTACGTTTTTAGGAGATAAACTTAAATCACATACTAAAATATCTGTTGAGTTTGTAATTAAATATCCTATTTCATAGGTTTGGTATATAGATACATCTTTGTAATTTTAGGTTAAGTATAGCTAGTAGAACGTAGTATTGTAATTTTATGTAATGTTAGTAGCAAATTAAATGTAGCCTATTTTTGATTCACCCTGTATATGTGGTTTAAATAAATTAATTTAATATATACAATGTGTTTTATTATTTAATATTCAAAAATTGTAAGATTAATATAATAATAAGGCTCTTCACCCCACGCCTAAGCCCCAGGTCTACACCCTAGGCCCGGTGCTTAAGCGCAGGGGGGCCCCTCCCCACATGTTAGGTTAGACATTTGACAAGTGACATTTTACAGCCGTCATTATTTTAACGCTTGCGTAAGACCTTAAGATACATCTCATCCACGTAAGCTAAATTTCCTAAGTCACGTGGTTCGCGAAATATGACAGTTGACAGGTGGCATTTGACGGGTGACAGACGCCATTTTTTTAACGCTTGCGTAAGACCCTAAGATACAACTCGTCCACGTAAGCTAAATTTCCAAAGTCACGTGGTTCGCGAAATATGACAGCTGACAGGTGGCATTTGACAGGTGACAGGTGACATTTGACATTTGACAGATAGTATTGGCCACGCCCTAAATAACGCGTCACACAAGATTCCTAAATATTTAATTACGTCAGAGATATTAAGATAAACGTCTGACCCGGGTCAGGGTGGCGTTGAATCGGTCATCTTACCCTACTGATACTGTTACAATGGATACCTGGGTACCAAAGGTTACTAAACATTTTTAGCCACTGTTATTCTGTCTCATGAATGTTTGTTATTAGTGAAAAGTATATGCCTAAAAAGCAGTTATAAAAATTTTCACTTTTTAGTGTACAACCAGAATCTTAGGATTAGATTAAACTCATTTACACTGTCTTGCCCTTCTTTTATCACAAAATTGGTGATAAGTACATGAAACTATCATACAATGTTTAAAATTTATTTTAAAAAATCTTGTTTTTATTTATTTACAAAGATTTTTGGTAAAAATACAAAACTCACAATAATGCCGACCATTTAGATAGAAGGCTTCTTTCCATATTACATCAGATGATATAAAATCCAATATTAGACAATAATTTTAAATATTCTATGGAAGTATCGTTTAATAACCAACAATTTTGTGCAAAAATAAAAAAAACAGTGAATGCTTGAATTTGACATTTGATGATGTCAACTTTATAAATAGTAACAAAGAATTATGGAAGTCCGGCTCTGACCTACTATTCATTGCGCAAACTCCGCGGGGCCAACCCCCCTATTCCCGCTGCCCTGCACGCCTGGACAATTTTGTTCTACAGTATTGGGCTTCCATACACCTTTAAACTTCCTTGACCGCGCCACACTTGTCGACCGGACCGAACAAACATGTCAAAATATGTTTTTCACGGCGGCGCGGCGCGGTGCTTGGTAAATAGTAGGTATTGGATTAACGAATAACGGAGAAATTTAACGAAAGTTAACGGGCCCGTTAACATTTTTTTCAAGTTAACTCTAAAGTTAATCTGTTAGTGGAAATTTTAACTTCGATAATTGCCGATTAACGGATTAACGAGTTAATGCCCAGCTATGAGTACCACTACCTTAAAAATATAAGTATTATGAATTTTTTAGTATAAAACAGCCTTTCCAAAAAAATATATATTATGTACAGTGACGGCCATTAAATCTTGGGCAAAAAATCTATCAAATGTTGACTTTTATGACAATTTTTGTGAATCGTTCTTTATTACCTTGTTTTACTTTTAATTACTATAAATAAAGAAAAAGGTAAAAGAAAATATTCATATTTTATAAAAACTAACAACTAAATAATTTAATTAACAATTTAATAAATTTAAACAAACTTAAATATCCTTTCAAACAAATTTATTATTTTATTTCCTAAAACAGAGTTTAGCCTTCCAGGCATCGAATGGACCAAAGTCCGGGCGGAGTCTGGATTTCCTCGTAACTCATTCCACACCTTTAAAATTTTATCCTTAAGTTCGTTTACATTTTGCGGTCTAAACTCATTTTCCCTATTTATTTTTTTAGCTAATAAGCCCCAAACATTTTTCATAACATTTAAATCCGGACTTCCATCCATTCGTTAACTTGCCGGGCCGTATGAGAGGGATCTTATCTTCTGAAAAATAAAATGTCTGTCAGGAAATCGATTCAGTACAGAAGAAAGCATAATATTCTATAGTAGATCTATAATATATATATATATATATATATATATATATATATATATATATATATATATATATATATATATATATATATATATATATATATATATATATATATATATATATATATATATATATATATATATATACCTCCGCATTGAACCTTTCTTCGATGAAATAACCTACACCAAGTCCATGTGCACGCAGCCACCCCCAAACATTTACCAAAAATCGCCCACTACTTCTGTTCTTTTAGGTATATTTTTCATCAAATTTTTGCGGTTCCTTGAGGCCAGTATACCTTAAGTATCTCATTGTAACACGATTGAAACGGTTTTAAGGCTGCCGGGTGGCAGCGCAACAAAACAATAACTAAATTATTATCTTGTTCTTGATTCGATAGTTTGGGTCGACCATTTCCAGCTCTTCTTTCAAAGAACTTGTTTCCTGCCATTTTTTTTTAACAAAATGAATAGTACTCTTTGGGATGTTAAGCTCTTCCGCCACATCCCTTTCTGGCCAACCTCTCTGCTTAATATAATGAATAATTAATACTTTTTGATCCAAAGTTAAGTTTGGCATTTAAAAAAAAAATATTTTTAGATACTGATAACGGACACCTATTTCCTTATTAGGTTTTTCAACAGGTATTTATATTTAGTAGAAGGTAGCATAAGGCTATTTTACGAAAGGGAAAAAGAGTTTCCCAAAATATAATGGCCGTAACTGTACTTACTCATTTATTTATTTGTTCCTTCCTTTGATTGTTTATTTATTTATTTAATTTTTTATGTATTTATTTATTTATTTATTCATTCTTTTATTCCGTTGTTAATTCATTTATTTATTTATTTATTTATTTTATTCTGTAATTGATTAATTGGTTATTGTGCCGCGCGCAATCTTTTATACATCTTTCGAAAAAACGACAATAGACATACCCTGCGCGGCAGCCTTACTACATAGAAATGCAGCTTAAAGGCATAAGTATGTAAAAGTAAGTTTGTGATTATTTTGCCATTGCCATTAAAGCGCTCGGTATATATTTACTACTATATTTTTTATACGTTTTTTAATTTTACCCTAATATTCTATTTTTATATTTGCCTAATTTTTGTTAAGTTTGTTAAAATATTTTAATAAAAATGTAAAGGAAGAAAAAAAATTGTTTTTTTAGTAGGCAACAGTTTTTCGTTAAGTTTGTTGTTTGATCGTAAAATTTTTATTCGAACAATTTACAAGTCGTTAAACAAACGACGCGGTTTTAAA
The DNA here is from genome assembly GCA_019359885.1 of Listronotus oregonensis. NCBI lineage: Eukaryota > Metazoa > Arthropoda > Insecta > Coleoptera > Curculionidae > Listronotus > Listronotus oregonensis. The sequence goes on from JAHBCN010000647.1 coordinate 223,425, forward strand.
GTAATGCTTCCTAACAATGATATTTGTCGAAAATTGCAACTTTTAAATATTTTTTTAAAGAACAATATCTAATAAAATAATTTCTATTAAAAATGACAACGGTCAATATTCTTTAAAATAACATATACAGGTTGGGCCAATGAAACGAAACAAGGCCGATTTCCCATTTCTATGGTTAGTAGGAAAAATCGCTCGGAAGAAAAGAAGATTTGCTGTGGATTTTTTGTGCCCAGTGGATGCCATACTGTCTGTCATGTAAAACTTTCGGTTTTTCCGAACACTTTAAGGTTTGGGAATTAATAAATGTTTCCATTACCTTACTAACATGGGAAGTCCATCGTCCTGCGCAAAGTACTCATCTTTCACTTGAAAGTAAGAACTACGGAGGCACAGCTCCAACCACTCCATCACTCCATCCAGCGGCAGGGTGGTGCGTTCTACTAAGGTATCATCTTCGTTGAGCTTGGCCCAAATGATGTATAACAATTCTTCTCTTTGCACACTCTTTTTTATTTTTCAGTTATCGCGTTTCATTTGATATCTATATCAAGGGGTGCATAAAATAACATAGCACATCCACTATCTTTGGGAGTCCGCCATATTGAATGTAGAATGACATCATTTAGCTAAGCATGCATTGTCATCGAGACTAAACGTGTATGAAAAATTTTGGCTTAATCGGTTAGGGATGCAACTGCTCTAAAATACAGTTGCAAGATTTGTCCTAAACAAAGATACAAACATTGCAAGTTAAATAGAAGCTTGTAAAAACACAAACTTAAGGCCTCAGTGTAATTATTAGAATTGCGTTCTGCACCACAGAATAAAAAAGGGGTTAGAGAAATCCAAACCTCGTGCTTTCTGAACGCAGCTATTTTCTGTCAGTACAGTAGCGACAAACGCCTGGCCAATCAACTAATAAAAGCATATAATAAAAAGGCGAATGCGCTGGTAGTACTATAAATTTTTATTTCTACTTTTATTTTTCCCCAATTCCAACAAAAATAAGATTTTGCTAAAATACATTACTTAACAACTGATTATTTTAATAAATAAGCAGTTGTTAAGTAGGATTTTAGCAAAATTTTATCTTTGTTAGGATTGGGTAAAATTTTAAACTTGCAAAAAATAAAGCAAACAAAAAATGTTATTATTAACAATATATTATAAATTAATTTGTTATAAATACAAATATTTTGAGAAAACCAGGAAAATCTTGGGACATTTGCCCCAAATTTTCAATAAACAACAACAACATAAAATTACATTCCAAAAATAACAGTAACAAATAAAACATAAAAATAAAACATGAAATTTCAGAATAAATGAAAAATATTCTCTGATAACAACATAAATTCTTATACCTGAGATAACACAGGCAAAATAAAATATATTCTAAAAATTAACCATAAAACTTCTAAAACTATCACAGCCGGGGTTGGATGAGATACTTCTAAAACTGTCACAGCCGGGGTTGGATGAGATCATGCTGAAAGGTTCCTATAAAACAAAGAAGCTAGGCAGTATTCGCTTATTCAAAACAGACTAAAAAAATACATAAAATATGATATGGGAACTTTTGCTATTAATTTAGGCAAAGACAGAAGCAGACAGCGGGCAAAAATATATAAAGAATTTAAATTAATGTGGTAATTGAAAAATAAACATAAATATTTATAATAAATGGTAAAAATTATTATTTTTAAAGTTAGGTTAAATATTTCATAAAATTACGGTCCGAACAAAGAGTCTGAAAAAAGAGCTTGCAGTAAGGTTCGAAATATTGTTGCCTAAATAAATTTTCAATTTTATTCTTGTAAACATTCTCATCCAAATATTTGTAAATATCAGCATGTAGTCTGTTTACAAGATTGACTAAAGCTTCACTAGCAAATTTAAGCCTTCGTTCGCTATCAAACTCTTTAAACATTACAAATAAATGCTTGTCGGTTACCTCCACTAAAAAGAGATTACTCTGACAAGTTAAACATGAAATTGAAATTTTGTAAATAAGGTATAAAATAACATTATTTAAAATTTTAATTTTAGGGTTGTCCAATGGTTCGAGAGGTAAATTTTGAAAAGAATCGAAACATTTTCCGTAACTGTGTTCTTTTAAAATGGAATTCATAAAGGGTGACCAAGGTGCAGCTCTATATTTTAAGCGAGAAGGATCCTCAAGATTTGCATAATTTAATTTTGAACAACGGTCCTCACAAACATACATTTTTACAATCTTTTGAGGGACTTAAAGTACATTTAATTTTCCAAGCTTCTAACGATAAGGGATCTCGAAGAAAAGAATGAAACTTTTTGTTCTTAAAATCTGTGCTTACAATTTTACTATAATAGGCGTTTCTGCAACATGGATAATTACAAGAATATTTCAGCCTACATGCTGTGTTGGTGCCATTGCGAAGATATTTACAAAGAATCTTGGTTTAATATCGAAGAAGGCTTACTACAATATTTAAATAACATATCTTACCTTATCATTTTTTCACAATAGTGTGGAAAAATAAGAACGCAAATTTAAAACCAAAAATACAATTTAAAACAGTCAACCCAAAGTCAACACTTACAACCCAAATACTAGAATAGAAAATGGCCGACGCAAACACAACACAACACGGGGATTTATGGTTAAAAAGGGATATAAATAATTCTCACTTCTCATTGGTTAAAAAAAAATCAACGTTTCGCCATCTAGAAATTTACTACCAAGTTACTACAAAGCAAAATATGGAAAAATATAGATATCTACTTATTCCCTGGCAATGATATAATTGTCAAATGTCACTTTTTCCAGTATCCCCATAAGAAGTTGGCCAGGCGTGTTCTGCACTTTATTATTGCTAAAACATTATTTTGTATTGTTGTAATATTGCTTCTGCCCTCATGCTGCTTTTATATAAACTAAATTAGATCATACAAAAACCTAAGAAATAGAGCTCTCTTAAATCTGTGCGTAAACTGATCAATATTCGGATTCAATGATATTATAAAGCCAGTAACTGAAGATATTTTAGGGAGATGGCACTAGGTGTACTACCAGTAGTGTTTTTTTGTGTATTGATCTATATAAACATACATGCATACAAAGTACTACACAAATTATGAAAACCCAATATTTATTAAAAAAAAATAATAATAATAAATTTTCATTTGAACCTGGTCATATTTTAATTTTAAAAAAATATACTTACATAAATAGGTTAAGCACAAATAAAATTAAAACCAGTAAAACGAATATTTAAAAAGGAGATTTTTTTAATGTAATGTAATGAAAAAAAATTAATTACAACGTCTAATTTTTTCGTGGCAATTGGTTGATAATTAACATTAAGTAAACTAGGTTTGCCAGGTACAAGTGATGTGATCTGCGTCTCTTGGCATTTAAAAGATCAGACAAACACTGTGGGAGCGTGTCATGCTGTGGCAGTATTTGTCATCTGTCCACAGAGCTAACTGGTGGATTATAAAATACTGCTGTAAAAACTGGAGGCCTATGGATTTAGGATTGCTGTCTGACGTTTTACTATAGTTGTAGAGTTTGTTTTAACAATATATTACAATAAGAATTACCATAGGTGTTGAAATTAATCAAGTACCCACTTCTTTTGTCGCACCAAATTTAATATTTATTTTTATAAAAAGTGTACTGCCCTAAAAATGAAAAGTACCTCTAACTGTTTGTAATAGAACAAAAAAATTCTTAAAATGAGGTACATCTTAGTTAGGGTATTTATTAGCTGTCAGTCTTTCTTTTTTTAATATTATACATATTAGCATATTTACTAAACTTTTTTACTGAAATACTTCCGTTAAAAGATCAAGGACACCACCACCTACTAGAAAGTGAGTGACATTCAGCGCTGTTGCTGTACTCAAATCTTTTTGATGAATGAAGTGAAGTAACGTCCAGGCTGGCAAGATATTGTTGCGTAGCTTGACTTTGGGTTGTTTTAGCAGAATGGTCCTTAAAGAAACTTTTTCTGTTTACAGCAAATCCTTTAACAGGATCTTGGACAGATGTTACTCCATGTATACTGCCGAAGCTTTCAACGCTGATTGATTTGTATCCGGCGTTGCGGTCTCAAAACCAATTTAATTATTATTCTCAGATCCAACCATATCCTTTACAACTAAATGAAATAAACTAAAATTGTACATGCTATCCTGTAATGTGTCTTAATGCTAAAAAGTCACATTTACGTCCTCGTTTAGAGGCTTCATCCTTACGGATGTGGGGAACACCCGTCTGCCTCCCAGTGGACTTGGAAGTGTGTCCACCGCCCTAGAAATATGATTAAAAGGTCAAGCCGGGAAGTGACATTGTATTTAGGAACTTATTTGAATGGGCAACTTCTTACTGTCTCTAAAAGCACAATTTTTTTTAAGGCCTTACGCATGGCCACAATTTTTACTGATCTACAACTCTTTTTTAATAAAATCTGACGAAGTTGTTAAATCAATCCAATTATTTTGTTTATTATATAGGAAAACCAATTAAAAGTTTTGGCTTCGCCCACCTTAAATATGCTCTCAAAGTAGTCAGAACTTTACAAAATGTGGCGTCCAGAAGTGGAAAACCTGCCATTAATTTTTATTTGCTTGAATATATTTTGATTTTAGAACTAAAGAAAGTTAAGTTTATTTGTAAAAATACTGATTTTACTGCGCTGTTCATTTTAAATGAAAGAAAAAGAGAGGTGAGCCTTTAACGGCGTGCTTGGCTATATAGAGATTGTTACTATAAATAGATTTATAAAATGTAGGTCTCGAAAAATGGTTATTCTTAAAAACAGTAATACCAAAGGTCTGGTACTCTTTTTTATTTACGATAATGACCTGCCTTGCCTTCTAATGTTAAAAGGTTCGTTGTTTTTGCTGATGACACTACCATTCTTTGGAATGGTAGTGGAATTCTCGTACTTTAGATTTATGATATTGTTTCTAGAGTTTTCTTAAACTTGTATACTTATTTTCAGGGGGACATACATATTAGTTCCATTATTGTAACTTTAACCTCTTAGTGTGAGTGATAATCACCCTTATTTTTGAAATAGGAAGGAATATATTGTGATACATTTTTTGAAAGAGATTTAAGCTACGTGTCGCCGAGCAATGAAATTTAAAACAGTTTTCTATTCCTCTAATATATAAACAGGTTTATGAGCAAAAAATTGTTTCTTTACTAACAAATTTAAGTCGACAATTCAACTTTATCTTTATTAAAGTAGTTGATATGTATATTTTATAGACCTGGAGCCGAGAGGGTTTTTGCATGTATCATAGGCCCAACGTCGAGGCTTTGGGGGCTGATAGACAACCTTATTCCTCACTTTGAATTCCCGGTATGGCATCCTAAAGTGTAGCTTTTAGGAGGTGTGAGTTTTCAAACGTGTAAGTAATATCCATGCCCTTGGATCATAGGCCCCACTTTGATTATTGATTTATGTCGTCAAGAAGGTCGCCAAAGTCCGCGAACCCAATATGCCATACCAATATGGCGTCACTTAAAGTCCGCCATACTGACCGAAAGGTGTAATTTTTCCACTGTAGACATGGACCATGGGCCCCACGCTGTTGTTTCGTGATCTTTGTTAACAATGAACTGTAGAACAAAGAATTCAAAACGCCATACCTCTGGGGCATCGCCAAGTGGCCGCCATAATGGTGCAAACATGTCATTTTAGCAATGAACGCCCCATTAAGGCTGTCACTTGGCGATGCCCCAGAGGTATGGCGTTTTGAAATCTATGTTCTACAGTTTATTGTTAACAATGATCACGAAACAACAGCGTGGGGTCCATGATCCATGTCCACAATGAAAAAATTACACATTTCAGTCAGTATGGCGGACCTTAAGTGACGCCATATTGGTATGGCACATTGAGTTCGCGGACTTTGGCGACCTCCTTGACGACATAAATCAAGAATCAAAGTGGGGCCTATGATCCAGGGGCATGGATATTAATTACACGTTTTAAAATTTACCCCTCCTAAAAGCTACCCTTAAGGGATGCCATACCAAGAAATTAAAGTGAAAAATAACGATGTCTATCAGCCCCCAAAGCCTTGGCGTGGGGCCTATGATATATGCAAAGACCCTCCCGGCTCCAGGTCTATTAGTATTTCTTTACTTTTCCTTTCTTTTAATCCAATAAAAAATGGTTTATTTAAATGCAGAGAGAGTGAAAAATATTGATTTTTTTTTTAATTAATACAAATGCATACAAGAGTAAAAACAACTTTGTTTTATGAGAGACATGCAAATATACATGTACATTATGGTTTTATCTTAGAATTAGTAGCAAAATTGCAGCCAACTGGTTTTGTAGCAAATAAAATAGAAATATTGAAAATCAGGTAAGAAATGAGGCAGTACAAGTAGATCATTTGGGTGTGAACCCTACAATAAGTACCAGAAAAATTTCTAATGAAACGGAACCTTTGCGGACCATTGTACAGAAAATTTTAAAAGATAATAAATGGCAACAATATAAAATTTAACTTTATCAAGAATAAAATAAAGATTATAATGACCGCCGATTAGAGTTTTATGAAATAATATTTATAAAATATCTTAACCATCTTTTTAATATTTTCTTCTTTGACGAATGTATATTTTTCCTCAGTGGCAGTATTATTCAACATATTTGTCGTTACTGGTCAGACACAAATCCAGGGAACCATAAAGTTTATACTTAACATTCCCAAAAATTAAACGTTGGTCCTGGTATTTTTGGTGATCAAACAATTGGACCGTTTTTCTTAGCAGGAAATTGAAATGACTGACTCAGGCTTGTTGGAGAATGACGTCGCTGATCGAAATTATAGAAAACGACCAGTGTTACCATAAAAAAAATGCGATATTTCAAAAAGACGGAGCTCCCCTCCATTAGGCAGTACGTGTAAGGCAGTTTCTGAATGAAACACTTTCTGTTAGATGGATTGGAATGAGGGATGCTATAGAATGGTCCACAAGGTCACACAATTTATTTTCCGTTAATTTCTTTTTGTGCGGACATCTGATATCGAGAATGTATGCAAACCATCGTGAATCCGTACAAGATTTACGAGCCGCGCTACTAATGAATGCCAAAAAAAGATTGGTTGAAATACAGCCTAAAAGCAGTCATCATGGTAACAAAAAACCATCTTTTCCTTTAGCCCATTCAAAGACAATGAAATACAATGAAATACCTATGGCAATTTAGCAACCATATTAAATCGTGTTTTATATATATATAAACAGTATAGGGGGTTTTACAAAGTATTGCTGCTTTTTGTGCCTGTAGGACAGTAGGGAACAAAAGAAATCGTGATAAATATGAACAGTATTAGTGGGATATCTGTGGATATTTAAAATTCATAGGTATTTTGCTAGGACTTTAAGGGGGTTTTACAAAGTATTGCTGTTTTTTGTGTCTGTGAGGCAGTAGGGCAACAAAAGAACACCACAGTAAAAAGGATTGGCTTATAGAACTGCTTTTGAATTTGCTACTTCAAACATTAAATATGCCCCCCTTGTTAACCAAAAAAAGATGCTGCTACCGCCTTTCCAAGCTTGGACTAATAAAAAACTTTGTCAGAGCCCTGGACAAAGAAGGTAGTGGTTTCGATTGCCTAAGAGAAATATTTCCTTAACTAAGAGATGGAAAATTAAAAGTAGACATATTTATTGAAGCTTAGATAAGAAAGCTCCTAGATGATCTCCGTTTTCAAGAACAATTAAATAAAAAGGAATTGGCAGCTTGGATGTGTTTTGCACATGTAGTGAAAGGATTTCTGGGCAACAAGAAAGACTTTAAAAGCCTCATAGATGAACTTTGAAAACCTATGAATTACTAGGGTGTCATATGTATCTAAAATTTGGGTGCAGTAAGCGACAAACAAGGAGAGAGGTTTCACCGGGATATCAGGACGATGAAAACAAGATACCAGGGACGCTGAAACCCATCTATGTTGGGCGAATACTGTTGGTTTTAAAAAGGAATGATGCTACTGGACACAAAGGAAAAAATTACGTTTTTGTCGCTGTATCATATCTCGGGCAATATATTTTTGTTCAACCAATCGTCAGTAATGTTTTTGCATAGATTCTACATGTTTTATATGTTCTATATTAAACAAATATATAAAATTGTAAAAACATGTCTTCTCCTCTTTTTTTTCTTACAACAAAAGAACTGTACGTATTACAGTAATTAACTTATCGTTTTTGGATTTAGGACTTTAAAAAAGCCCTGACAGAAACTGGGTCTACCTAACCAGTTCACTTTCAAGTACCTAGATGTGTCCGTAAATAGTTATTTTCCTAACAAGTGCGCAAAGTGATACTTTTCCGCACGCGACTGCCGTTGCAGTCAAGTGCGGAAAAGTCACTTTGCGCAAGCGTTAGGAACAAAATTTTTCCTACCAGCGTCAGATAATTATAAGATTAAACGAACTTACCTAAGTGAAGTTTGATCATAATTATATGACCGCCTCTTCCTTCAAGATCACTATGTAGTTCACTCTTTCGCCGCCAGGTGGAGCCACGCATTCTAAAGTCAGACAAAAACACCTCTCGCCGCTGTACCATTCCCGTGCGCAACCCTGGATACTTCATTATTTTAAAGCAGTAACTGTAGCAATAAATTACATAGATCACGCGGGTTCGGGCAGGGAGGAGTGATCTATTTGGAAGAGGCGGTCATATAATTATGATCAAACTTCACTTAGGTAAGTTCGTTTAATCTTATAATTATATTTCCCGCCTCTTCCTTCAAGATCACTATGTAGATGTTTAAAGTTAATATTGCAACAGTTATAGGAAAATTAAATAACACATGTAAGGGATATATTTTATTAGTTTGATAAATCCCTATACTTAATAACTAACAAATAATACAAACTGTGAAAAAAACGAAATTGTAATAAACGAATAAATGTTGATACCTCTGTTAACAGCTGCTGGCGAGGACGCATGCCTGGTACTGTGTGCCGTAAAATTTTTGTATCTATTCCACTTGTCTTGAATGTCAGACGGATCCAACAACTAAAAGTCTGGGCCGTTGCTTCTTTGTACGGTTTTTTGCAAGTTAGAAACAGTTTTGACAGTTTGCTCGACTGTCTAAAACCAGAAGTCCTCTTTAAGTAGCAAAATAGCGTACTTGCAACGCATAGTTTAGGTTTGTTGTGTAAAAAAAAAGTAATATTAATAAAGGCTGGTATCTATTTGGGGCAGAGGTTTTGATCCTAGCCGGAACTTTTATTTCTATTTTTTCATTTAATATTTCAATATTTTGAACCTCTATTAATGAAAATGTTTGTACTCTATGTGCTGTTATCAGAGCCATTAACATTGATAATTTTGTGACAATATTTCTAAACTAATTGTTTCATTAGGTAACAAGTTTCTAAATAATCTAAAACTAAAGACGGGTTCCATGTTCGGTGGTATTTAGGTAAAGGAGGTCGTACCTTAGCAATGCCTTTAAAAACCTTTTGATCTGGTGATTTTCGCCAACTCGTGGAGAAATAAGCAATGCTAGAGCAGATTGTATTGTATTTAATGAACTGTAAGACATTCCCTTGTTGAACAAAGAAGATAACAAATATAATATGTTTTGTATATTTAATTCATAGAAATTTAATTTCTGTTCGGTACAAAATTCCCACCATAACTTTAACCCGCTTCCATATTGTTTAATTGACAACTCTGTTAAAGATGACATTGATATGTCAATTGCCTCTTCAGGTACCTTATAGACTATCATTGTTTGCCGGATAAAAGTCCTGCTTCCAGGGAAAGCTTCCTGTGCAGAACATGGGGTGTCCTATTAATAGATAATAAATTGATATTGGGAAAGAAAGTACCGACTCTTTAACAAGCAATGATTTAAATAAAGGGTACCACGGTTGGCTTGGCCAGCAAGGAACAACCACAATACCCTCAGCCTTATCTGTTAAATTTTTTTGTAGTACTTTAGCAACGAGTGAAAAAGGTGGAAATGCTTAAAAATTAAAATCAGTCCAAGACACTGTAAAGGCATCAACAATTTCGGCTTCTGGGTCTTTAAACCACAAAGCAAATCTCCTACACTTTGATTAATTCTAGAAGCAAATAGGTCTATCTCTGGAGTTTGTAATACGACAAATATTTTTGAATGCATAATTTGCAAGGGTAAACTCAGTTTCAGTCTCTATGGAACGAGGCTTCTGATCGGCAATAGAATTTTCTTTAGCCTTTATGTAGGATGCAAAAATAATATATTACGTCTTTCACACCACTGCCACATTTGTCTAGTTGTCTAGCAAGGCTATTGAGATGTGGAAACTGAATTCCTCCCATTCGGTTTATGTACGATATGGCTGTCGTGTTATCAATCCGTAACAAAGTATCACAGTTCACAAGGTCCTTAGCGAAACATTTAAGTCCAAAAAATGCAGCCAAAAGTTCTAAATAGTTTATATGATATTCTTTGTCGTTTTTAGACCAAAACCCTCGTGACTTACAGCCGTTGCAGTAAATGCCCCAGCCCGATCGATAACTGTAACTGAATATTTCTAGTTTAAACGTTAAACTGTGAAGAGTATTTTTACTAAAAAGATGATTTTTCCACCAAAAAGGATCTGTTAAAACCTCGTGAGAGATTATCATTTATGATTATAAGATCCTTTAGATTTGTGTAAAGCTAAAAATATTGCTCTTTCACAGTTTTTTTTTTTTTTTTAAAAAGCCCTATTTAATAGCTGGACATGTCGCAACTAATTTGCCGATTAATTTTGCAAACTCCTGAATAGTGAACTTAGTACTGTGTAAGATTTTTAGAATGTCTTTTAAAATACTGTGTTGTTTCTCTAAGGGTAAACTTACAGACATATTTATAGTATTATATAAAACACCCAAGTATTTTATTTCCCTGCATGGAACAATTACGCTCTTCTCTGAATTAGTTATAAATCCTAAATCTAATATTACTATAATAATAAAACTGTTTAGGTTGCATTAATATTGGATAAACATTCTTTATAAGAACGAACAAAAAATCATCAATATACAAAACCGATAAGAAATCCCGTTGTCGCAAGTAACATAATATATGTAGGCTTCATCAGTTTTGTAAATAGATAAGGCGCTGTATTGAGGCCGAAAGGTAAACAAGTATATTCATAAATTTGTCGGGCAAAAACAATTATATATTTACGATGCTTTTTGTGTATCGGGACTGAGTGATAAGCATCTTTAAGATCTAATGAGGCAAGAAATATATTATTAGATAATAATTTTGTGACCATTTTATGGTCTTCCATTTTAAAGTGGTCTGTTTTAATAAACTTATTTAGTTCTTTTAAATTTAAAATTAATCTGAATGATCCATTAGGTTTGGGCCTTAATAAAATATTTAAAATAAACTGATCGTGTTGAAAGGGGCATTTCTTTATGGCCCCTAAATAAAGGAGACGTTTAATTTCACCATTTAAAATTTTCCTTCAGTCAGAGACCATTTTAATTTATTAGGTACATATTTTTAACACGGATATGGAGAAAAAGAAATAAGATAACCTTGTATCCACGATAATAAAAGCTTATGTGAGGTTAGTGATTTCCAAGAACTTATAAAATATTTTTACCTGCCGCATTTATAAGCTACCTCTAAAGTGTCTATTGTTGGCCGCCCTTCATTTGGTTGCGTCGATAAAATAGTTCTTTCGAGACCTCCTGACGCCATTTGTGCTACTCTTTTAGCACTGCCAGAACCTCCAGATTAAGTTTGGGTGCATTAGCAAGAGCTAAATTATTGGGAGGGGGATATTTTTGGATATGGCAGCTAGTACTTCAGGAGCAAGGCCTTCCTGTAATATTTTGGACCAAATTTGAACAAGCTCGTTGTTCAGGCCTTTTGTAGTACTTTGATTTGCAGCACTGTTTTTACCAAGAAGACTAGAAGATCTTCAGACATCGCACCACTAGATTCAGCCCCATTTTCGTCATCATCTGCACAGAATGAGAGAAGTGACAACAACTAAAATATTTTAGCTAGATGACATATAAAATTGCTAAACTTGTTAGCGGTATTCATAAAAAATAAAAAAGGTGCGGATGACTATGCCAAAACTCATTAATACTTTTTAATAAGACCTGTCAAGACTCGTTGGTCATAAATTAGTACAAAAATATGCCAAAACTCGTTAGCCATAAATTAATATAAAAATATGCAAAACTCGTTGACATTTTTAATAAGACCTGTCAAGACTCGTTGGTCATAAATTAGTAAAATAATATGCCAATACTCGTTAGCAATAAATTAATATAAAAATATGCCAAAACTCGTTGACATTTTTTAATAAGACCTGTCAAGACTCGTTGGTCATAAATTAGTACAAAAATATGCCAAGACTCGTTGACATTTTCTAATAAGACCTGTCAAGACTCGTTGGTCATAAATTAGTACAAAAATATGCCAAAACTCGTTGACATTTTTTAATAAGACCTGTCAAGACTCGTTGGTCATAAATTAGTACAAAAATATGCCAAAACTCGTTGACATTTTTTAATAAGACCTGTCAAGACTCGTTGGTCATAAATTAGTACAAAAATAAGCCAAAATTCGTTGACATTTTTTAATAAGACCTGTCAAGACTCGTTGGTCATAAATTAGTAAAAAATTATGCCAAAACTTTTTAGCCATAAATTAATATAAAAATATGCCAAAACTCGTTGACATTTTTTAATAAGACCTGTCAAGACTCGTTGGTCATAAATTAATACAAAAATATGTCAAATTGCCAATATACATAATTATACTTCTCTGTCAAGACTCGTTGACATCATATAAAATAAAAATAATTTTTATGCGCCAAAATTTTTAAAATATTAATCGAGCTTCGTCGTTATATTCCAAAACTCGTTGGTATATTATATACTTTTTAAAACAAATAGTGAGGTACTTACGCTCTGAATCTGATGGTTCATAACCACAACTAACCACAACTCACTGGAGAAGGCTTACGTATTTTTTTTTCCCGTTTCCTCTCCTTTTTAAGTCGAGCCACCTCCTTCGATAGCTTTTTTAATTGACTCGTTACCACAGATTCTCGTCATATGAAGTAGAATCCGAATCATCTTCATCCGAGAAGACCCGTTTTCGAGACTTTTGCGCCCGTTTACTCATTCTGACATGTGATATACGAAACCGACCGGAGCGACGTGGTTCCACCCACGCAAAGAATAATGAAGTATCCAGGGTTGCGCACGGGAATGGTACAGCGGCGAGAGGTGTTTTTGTCTGACTTTAGAATGCGTGGCTCCACCTGGCGGCGAAAGAGTGAACTACATAGTGATCTTGAAGGAAGAGGCGGGAAATATAATACCAATATTAAAGCAATGATTATTTTTTAAATTATGTTTGATCTGAAAGAACTACTACAGCATATTTATAAATGGGAATTATTTGTTGATAACATTTACAACAAAAGAACAGTTATTAGCATATTGTAAATTAATTGCAGAACCTGTAATTTTATTTAGCGGGTGGCTTTGAAAGCGCTTATTATACGGCTTGATGAAGGTTGACTTAGCTCAGGAGGGGAGTTGTTCATGGTCAATATTTTATTTGACATATGCTTTTTCTCATTTGTGGATTCATCAATGTAGCTCTCAGCTACAGCCGTTGATTTTCAGCCCCCAAGTCGCTTGACATTGGTAATTCCTTCTCCAGAATCCGCTAACATAGTCGCAGAGGATCGACGAAAACTATGTCCAGTGTACTCTTCTGGATTTTTTAATTTTAGGTATGCAGCAATTTCTGAAGGCATTTTACCTATTGAATTTATTCCCACACATTGCGTACTGCATGCTCCTTGTTTATACTGGACAAAAAAACGTCTGTGTGGGGTATGTGGTTTTCGCAAATTTGCATATTTACGGTACAATTGCAGATAAAGTCCGTTATTTGTTCCATCGGACACTTCAAAGATTCTGGAAGTGTTATTTTTACTGTAAGGAATTTTCACCACTATCAAATTTTCATTATCCTGTATGTCATCAATCATTATTTTTGTAAGTTCATCTCTCCTACAAGCACCGGCTAATCCAAAAATTGTAGCAACTTTTATTAGAAGGTAAATATTATCAGGTGCTTCTTTCATGAATCTTGAAACTTCTTCTTTGCTGAAAGTTTTTTATTTTTTTGGCCGGTATCCCACGTTTTGGTGTTTAAGTAGTGATGTTAGCTTGAAATATGAACTTAAATCAAGGTTCCTTTTCACTTTGAGGACACATTTTAACATAGAGTACTTACTCCATAAAGTATTAGGTTTATATGTTTTTTGCAAATCCGCAAAATATGCCAAGAACACTTCTTCTTTAATACTTTTTGTCCCCTTGCTGGAGCACCAGTTTTCGAAATGACTATATTGATTCTCATATTTTTCACGAGATTTTGCTGGTAATAAATTTAAACTTACGGTATTTGCAGCATCCAGGATAGAATCTGGTAGCTCGTCATCGGAACTACTCATTTTAAATAATTATTTTTGTCGGATTTTTATTTAATTAAAAAAAGATACTATGACGCCTTTTCATTTAAAATGCTTGTTTGTATTGAAATTCATTTGTGCAATTGCTTGTTCATATGGAAACGAAGAAAAAATCTGACATGTGTTAAAATCACCAGGATTACATATTGCTGCTTGACTTGTCATAATCATTTATTATTATTATACAGGGTAATTAAAAAAATATTTTTTTTTGTGTTTTAGTTGAAATATTGAAAATTACGAAGTAACAAACAAAAAAGAGAATAAACTAAAACTTGCAATGGCTTTGTATATTGCATGAAATAGCCTACAATTATTAAAATACATAAAACCTTGCTTACCTGCAAGATTTTAGAGTAGTTTTACTTTTCCGCACGCCGTGTGGAAAAGTGCAACTTTGCGCACTCAAATGCGTGCGGAAAAGTGGACTTTTCCGCACGCTCGTAGGAAAAAGACATTTAATGCAATTTGTAAATAACATTATTTAATATAATAATAAATGTGTTTTATTTATTGTTCTTGGCAAAAGCGTTTATTTTACCTTAATTTTAGAGTAAGAGGCACATTGCGGATTATCGCAAAAATGAAATTAAAACTTTAAGTAAATCTAAGCGCGCGCAATCGATTTTAGCGCCACAGCGGGGCTAGTTGAACTAAAATGACCGATAAAATAGAGTTCCCCATCTTTTTTTTTTTTAATTTATATAGATAATCTGTGCACACTTCATTCTCCTCCTACGCTCTTATTATGCTTCCAGAAACAATAGACTGCGCGCGCGTTCCAGTATACATGAGGAAATGTCAATACTCGGGTA
>JAHBCN010000648.1:0-161775 GCA_019359885.1 Listronotus oregonensis
TATATATATATATATATATATATATATATATATATATATTTTAATCTATTTTCTTGACATACTAATTCTTTGAGGAATTTAAAAATGTTCTTACATTTATAATATAAAACATTTCATTAAATCTTGTATTATAAAATTGTTAATTAGATCGATTTAATTTCTTTAAACATCTACTTTGTGTGTAATAATCATGGAGGACAACAGCGATGGATAATTAATAGATTGATCGACTTACCTGTAAGGATGATCGATCGTAATTATCCGAGCTGTTGTCAAAATGTTATTACACCCACCCCTTCCCAAAGTAAGTACCCTCGATCTAATTAACTAAAATAATGCAATGGAGCAAGCAGGATACGACAACGGACGGGTTCGCGAGTTGTATATCTTTGGATTTGTGCTGACTGGTATAAAATATGCATACTACTTTGTGTGTAATAATCATTTCGGACAACAGCTCGGATA
This sequence comes from Listronotus oregonensis, assembly GCA_019359885.1. NCBI lineage: Eukaryota > Metazoa > Arthropoda > Insecta > Coleoptera > Curculionidae > Listronotus > Listronotus oregonensis. Next base: position 466 of record JAHBCN010000648.1, read on the forward strand.
ATTACGATCGATCATCCTTACAGGTAAGTCGATCAATCTATTAATCATACGCCAACTGCAATATACATACAGTAAGGGCGGGCCATATTTGAAATGCTATATTTTCTGAATGGGTTATTTATTTGAACTAAAATTTTCAGGATCATCTAATTTTGGTTGGAACTATGTGTGAAAAAATTTTGAACCATTTTCTAAATTTCATTAAATGAGCCTATTAACAACGCGATCATCACTCGGCCGTTAGTCTTACACATTTTAAAAGTTTTTAGCACGAAACATTGGTGAAAAACATTACGTTAGATTTTTTTAAATATTATTTATATTATATAGAAGATATCTAAGGCCCAAAGTAATGTAAACATCCAGCAGCTTTAAATGCCATTACGACGTATAATATGCACACACAAATATGTTATTCTGGTTTAAGGATTTAGGGTATGTAATTCCGCTTGGATCTTAAGTTTTCTTTCTAGTAAATGGTACTCTTTTGGCTTCTACCGAATTAGTGCTGAGGACCCACGGCTCAGTATTAACACCAATTTTATTTATGTATCACTTTATAATATTTCTTCTTGATGATTTAACTCATAATTTTGCTGTTTAGGTTAACTTTTTATTTTTTTTTTAAATTTAATAATTATGAATAGACTTGTAAAAACATGTTTGCATCCTGGTGTTTCTTTGATCTTTAGAGACTTAACTATAAGTTTAGTCGTAGCAATCTAAGTGTTTGTTTGAGTTGTAGTCGAATGTTTTGGTTTTTTTTTTTAATTTAGTTATCCTAAGGACATCCACAATTAGTAGACAAAGCTAAATAAAAGCTAACTAAAGCTCAGTTTAAAAAACAACATTCCGCAGTTACAACAACCTATAACTTTTTTTGTTTACGCCTAAGAAATTAATAGTTCTGTAATGGTTACAAATTTTTTGTAAACATGCCCCGTGTTTTTTGGGCACTTTATTTCAAATGTATGAGTAGTGCATATGTTTATAAAAAAAAAGCAATCAAACAAGAAATAATAATAAAATTTTATTTCAGTTTAATTTAAATTATAGTGCATACATAATTAAATAATAAAACAAATATTTTATTTAAAATATATAATGTTATCTATAAGGAAAGGGGCTAAAAACCTTGTTTTTACGGTGTATGCCTCAGTGATACGCGTAGTAAATCCTTTCAAAAGAATTTATATTATATTATTAGTTTTCCAAAGCCTTGTTTTAAATATTGCCAAAAACTCATTAAAAAAAGTAAGCGAAAGCACTTAAAAATTTGTCCCAAATGTGCTAAATGCGATTTATGGGTGAAGCGGTATGGACAAGGTGATGGTCGATTTCAAGGAATTGATAATGTTAATAAAGACACGTATATTGGTTCTATTCATTTTAAAGGAGAATATGGTCCAACAACGGAATATCCCGACCCCATCCGTTGTGTAAAAAAGAAAACTAGTAATTAGGTAATATATAATAGTTCAATTTAGTGATTTACGGACTGGATGGTGATAATTTAACTTGCCTGCAAAAAATTATAGACCTAATAAATAACACCTTAAAAATAGCATGCACCAAGAGAGACATTAGAGATGTGCACTATTTCGGAAACGAAACAACGGATAGACCTAGACCCATACTACTAGAGTTAAGTTACTATGACCTCAAGGTGGAAATACTTAAAAAAGGACACTTGCTCAAAGGTACTGGCATTTTTGATGACAATGATTACCCAAAAGAAGACTACGTAAAAAGAAAATTCTTGAAAACTCAACTAAAATTGGCAAAAGAACAGAACTACACCGCAAAAATAAGCAAAAATGCACTTATTGTAAATGGAGAAACCTATACCTACGAACAATTAAAGGAGAAATCGAGAGAAACAGACGAAAATGGTATCGATCTAAATGAAACTATACACAGTCAGCGCCTGATAAGTCAAAGTGCCCCATCAACCCCAAGCCCACTAGGTTTACCTGAAGCCACAGATGAAATAACTGTTAAAGAAAAGGAAAATACTCTAGCAAACCTAAACGACAAAAAGAGACCTGGAAGAAAAATCACCAGATAAGGAAAAGCCACCAAACAAAAAAGAAGAACTTTAAGCAGAACTCGTTCTAGAAAATAGAAAAAGTGCATTCTTAATTGATTATTGTATAAAGTATTTGTAGATTTATTGTATGTATGTAGGTATTAGTACTCTTAATGGTAATATTTATTCTTTATTGTATCGGAAAGCATAAAGTAGGTATTGAAAGATTCTTTTTTTTTTATTTAGTGAACCATGAATTCATATTTGCAGGATTTTCAAAATAAAAACATTAAAACTTTTGTTGTAAAAAATTGTTTTGAATTCTTAAATATTGTAGACAGCCATGGTGATTCTACAATGGGGAATTTTTCTATTTTGAATCAAAATATAAGAAGTATAACAAAAAATTTTGATTGCCTTATACTAACTGAGTCATGGAATGTACCTGAACCATCGTTTTTTCAAATGTCTGGGTATCGTTTTTTTTTTATAATGAAGGTAAATTTAATAAAAACGATGGTATTGTTGTGTATCTGAAAGATAACCTGGACTGTGTCTTTGATATAGTAAATATTTCGAATACAACCGGAATCAAGATAAAAATTAAAGTACAGAACAAGTTTTTCAAGATATTTGCCTTATACAAATCACCAACCATAAATATTTCCGATTTTAATGAAGGCTTACAAAATTATTTTATGACTGAAGAACAGGTCGATTATTCTTTTTTGGTGGGTGATATAAACATAAATCTGTTTTCTGATAATGTTTTAGTTCAACAATATCTGGATGTACTATCTGAATACGGTTACATTTCACAAATAAATGAAGCCACAAGAGAAAAAGCATGTTTGGACCATATATTTCTGAAAATACGAAATATTGAAAAAAACAGCATGACAAACTGCCCAGTAATTATACAATCTAATATTACAGATCACTATACCACAACATTAACCATATTTCTAAAAAAACACACAGTTACTCCCACGCAAAATAAAAAAGAATATACGTTTATTGACAAAGAAAAGCTTATAAAAAATATGCAAACAGTGAACTGGAATGTTATCTATAATTGCATAGACCCACATCTTTGCTATGAAACCTTTCTTGATAAACTACAACAGAATATTAATAAATCAATAAAAACAATTAAATATCAAGCCAAAAACAATAAAAGAAAAGAGTGGATTACCACAGAGATAATTGAAAAAATGCATCAACGTGACTCTCTCTATCAAAAATCCCTTAAATTTCCGGAAAATACATCTTTTAAAAACGAATACAAGGAATTAAGAAACAAAATAAACAATTTAATTAAAAAATCTAAAAGTAATTATTTAAAACAAGTTATTTACAACGGAAAATTTGATAGTAAAAAACTATGGGATGGGGTAAAAAAAATTACGAACTGTGGAAGTAGACATGATAATATAAATAAAATAGATGTGGATGGTAAAGAATATAGAACGCCCAAAGAAATTGCAAATTTATTTAATTCCTATTTTATTAATGTTGGCAAAAAACTGGCAAGAAACGTAAAGACCGTATCCTCTTGTCCAATATACACAAACGAACCAACTATTTTTATCAGTCCTACTAATAATACTGAAATTGTAAAGTATATAGAAGAATTAAAGGAAGGAAAAACACCTGGAAAAGACGGCATTGGAGCAAATACAATAAAACTTATTAAAGAATATATAAAACAACCATTAACATACATAATCAATTTATCGATTGAAAATGGGGAATTTCCAGATTTAATGAAAGAAGCTATAATAAAGCCACTATTCAAAAAAAGCGACAAAGCCTCAATGGAAAATTACAGACCAATCTCATTAATATCCAATTTCAGTAAAATTTTTGAAAAAGTACTAAAAAACAGATTTTCGGGATTTTTAAAAAGATTTGAATTAACCTCAAACAACCAGTATGGATTTCAAGATCAAAAATCAACAATAGATGCCATGAAGGCTCTAACGTCGCAAATGTATGAATCCATAGATAAATCTGAACCTTCGCTTGTAATTTTTCTCGATTTAGCTAAGGCATTTGATACATCCACCGTATCACGAGAAATTACTAAAAAAGCTAGAAGCAGTGGGGTTTAGAGGAGTAAGTTTTAAACTAATGAAGAGCTATTTAACAAACCGTAAACAATATGTAAAAGTATCAAATTATATAAGTGAAGATGAAACTGTGGTTTTTGGTGTTCCACAGGGCACTGTCCTCGGTCCACTAATTTTTACAATATATATTGATGATATTCTTAGACAGAAATCGGAAGGAAAAATTGTATGTTTTGCAGACGATACAGCTATATTTTATTCAGCTTTTACGTGGCCAGAATTAAGAAATAAAGTAGAAAGAGACATGAGCAAAATAAAAAGCTCTTTTGATAGCAAATTATTGACTGTTAATTATGAAAAAACAAATTTTTTGCCCGTATCATCATATAAAAATAATCTGCCTACTTATCAAACGTTACATATTAAAAACCCTGACAATGAAACTACTGCCACCATAAAATCCACCAACAAAATCAAATATCTAGGAATAACTGTAGACAGTCATTTAAAATGGGATTATCAAATAAAATTAGTTATTCAAAAACTTAGAGGATTAATTTTTAAGTATAAACAATTAAAGCTTGTTTTGAAAGTAAAGCATCTAAAAATAATTTACAATGCATTGGTGGAGCCAATCCTGAATTATGGTATTCTAGTTTGGGGTGGAGTAGGAATATCATATTTAAAACCCTTAGAAAATTTACAGAAAAGAATATTGAAGATTATTTTTAATAAAAACAGACTATTTCCGACCAAACTCTTATTTAAGGAAAGTGGTGTTTACTCAGTCAGACAACTATACTGTTACAACTTATTAATACACCAACAAAAGAATAGACGTGAAACACCAAAAATAAACCATAGTTGTAACACCAGAAGCAAGAAAAGGGGGTTGCTTAAAGTTAACTTTAAACATAAGTCGATTGGACAAAGAAATTTCTTGTACCCAAAACTTTACAATAACTTACCTAAAGAAATTAGAGAAGAAACTTATTTTAACAGATATAAAAAATTAATAAAAACCTGGATATTTCAGCAAGGATTGGACGTGTACGAAGAAATTCTTAAGTAATTTTATTCCTACCTAATCACTTTTTATGGAAAAACTAGAATGGAAAGATTCCCCTTTGTACTACTGTAGTCGCAAGTATTGTGTTGTGTAAAGAGTACCTAGTGATAGCTTTTGTTATTGGTAAATGTTTATTATTGTTTGAATCTTGTATATTTATATCTTGAACATGTATTAGGAGTATGATTTTTCTTGATATAATTCGGGATGTAGTAATTGGTTCAATAAAATGATTTGCATTATTCTGGGGATATTCAGTCATTGGGAATTGTTCAATTCGATTTTGATTTTGATTTGGGTTTATATACTATATGTTAATGATATATTATTTTGCTTTTATATATTTTACAGTATCATAATTTTGGCTTTGTTCGAATAATAATATATCTAGCTGTTAATTCTAAAAGTAGAAATTAAATTTTACTGTTGCTGCCTACAAGTTTATTTTTTAAAAACTTAAGCAGTACAATTAAATGTAATTTTGAAAAATTTTGTATTTTGAAAGTGTGTAATATATTATTATTATTATTTAATTAATTATAAATATAATAGCTCGCGCCATAACGGGAAACAATAAATTTTGTTGTAGGTAAAAGTCGCTAGAACCTCGGTAAAAATATATAAATATCAGGATTTTTATTTTTTTGTAATTACTTTTACGTATTACCATGACAGTTAAAATAAATATTTTCTTAACATCTAAATTATTATTATTCTAACCTTTTAGCTAATTCGGCTTTATGTCCTTCTTAAGGACGACCATGGCACCTCAACCATCGTCGTAATTAAACAAAATTGTGGGCTTCTACAGTAGGATGCAATAATGAAGCACCATTAATTGATTTTTCATTTAATTGCACTGATATTAGAGGTGATAATGCTTGTTGCTTAGTCATATTTATAAAAAGTGCCCCAAACTTTTATATTGCCGGCTTTCTTAAATGACGGACGCGCTTGCGCTAAGCATACCCGTTAAAGGCCTATTGAGGTCTGAGACGTAATATGTTTGGAAAATATAATTACTACAAACCTTCTTTCTCTCCTTACTCGTAAAACAATTCAAGATTGATTGCTATAAACTTAAATAAAAACAAAAAAAATTTAGCCAAAATTCTATTATAAACGGATTTTCTGCAAAATTTATTTTTATATTTTGTTTTAACGGCATATAATCCTTATTAGAAATCTGGTTACTAGTAAAATTTATATCGTGCTTTACAAATATAATACTAAATAAATCACTACAAATTTCCTTGAGCATATAGATAGTAATTTGTAAGTAGGAACGTAACTACGATTTGACAAACAATTTAAGATACATAATTATTAAGCTTATTAAAGTTAAGATGTTTAAGAACAACCTTAATTAAAATTTGATATATTTTCATCAAAGCTGAAGTGCTAATTAACGTAGCGGTTCTTTATTAGACTACTTTCCAAAATAACGTCGTTAGAGCAAAACCACTAGCGTTGCCTGTTATAAACTCACTTTTCATCCCCCTGAGATATGATTGAGCGATATCATTTACAAACTTTAGCTTTGATCTTATAAATTAGTTTATATCTTTGAACATAATTTAATTTCAATAAAATCAAGTATTAAATTACCTAAAATATTGGAAAAAATATAAATTGCCAGAAGTTAAAACTAGTAATTTTTAAATAATAAAGACCATTCAGTAATTTTTTGGGGAACAAGCAACAAAGAGAAACAAATTTTATATTTGTAGATGTCTTAGAAAAATACAATAATTTGGATTTGTTACAAAAATTCTTTAGATTACACACTACGCTACGGGAAGGAACCGCTTCGGCTCAGGTTCAGGGTATAGACTCTTGCACACGCCAAATACACATAGCCATTTAATTCTTCCGAGCTTGCAGATCATCAGAAAAAGAAACTCAAAAAAGCCTTTAAAAATTAAAAAATAAATTAATAACGTGTCGGTTATTGTTTTCTGGATAATATAACATAAACTTAAAAATTTGTAAAAAATTATTCAATAATTAACACTGTTTATTTTTTGTTATAAAAAAACAAATGACATATTGTCCTATAAACAAAAAAGTTATTAGAATTGTGTTATTTTTAACACAGTTTTAATTTATTTTAACTTTGGAAAAATGTTACCAATTTTTTACCAAAAAGTTACCTATTTTTTTTTAAGTTTTTATTGTTTTTATTAAGTTTTATTTTAAGGTGATTGGCAAGCTATCAAGAGAGTAGAGTATCGTTACCGTGGGGACCGGCGCGAACTGAAATTTCCTGTATTGACTGAAGAGAAAAAATATGGGAATAAAGAGACCTTAAATCCGTTGAAATGGGGGTGAGAATTGGAGGATAGATAGCACAGTCCTGTCACCATGACCCAGGGAGCCGGTCCAGAGAAAATATTAGGTAGTATCTCTTGTTCCTGTAAAACCGACTGTGGCACAACCTGCGGGTGAGCATGCAAGCATTGCGATGACAATGGTCAAAATAAAAAGGCACTTTCAACCAAGCCCGAGGATAGTGACAAGGATGAAGATGAAGAAGGAGAAGATGTTAAAAATTGAACTTTATGATATATAACTCAATAATAATAAAAAGTACAATTAATTATTTAAAAAAAGTATTATTTTCAAAATTTGTTACTTTTCACTTTCTTTATTACTTTACCCGCAGAGCCACCTCCTATCGCCCCCGGGTAATTCTAATGTCAGAATTGAATGTGGTATCTCAGAAAACCCCCCGAGTAACGATTTTCGGCTGATTTTCATGGACGCTTCAATTTACTCTCTCCCAACAACCCCCACAGAGCGACCCCCGAGCGCCCCTGGGTAGTTCTAATGCCAGAATTGAGTTTGGTATCCCCGAAAACCCCCGAATAAAGATTTTCGGCTGATTTTCATGAACGCTGCAATTCCCCCCCAATTACCACCCGGGCACCCCTACAGACCACCCCCGAGCGCCCCCGGGTAATTCTAATGCCAGAATTAAATTCGGCATTCCCGAGTACCCCCAAGTAATGATTTTTAATCAATTTTTCTGAGTTTTCAGTCGTTCTCATAATATTGCAAGTAATTATGCAATTGAAAAATGAATTTATTGCATCAAAATGCATTTTTCGAAAATTGGCATAACCACATCATATAGACTTTTTTCCTGGGAGATTTTTGAACACAAAGCAGAAAACCGCATCTCGATATCTGCCTTAAATTTTTTTATTTCGGTTGATTTTGATCTAAATGCCCTGGACTATAAAACTAAAACTAAAACAAAAAATAATTCGTAAGAAGTTTGACTCTAAAGAAGCAAATAAATAATCTGTTTTAGCTAACAGAGGTATAAATGTAATAAAGATAAATTTAATATTCCAGACTACGGAGGAATAAGTTTATTTACCTACAATCAATGTGACGATCTCCAGTTATCATTAACACATTTAACATTTTTGCACCCCACTATTTATCGTCATTTTCAATTCAGCAGATTACCTTTCTACCTAATTTCGCCTGTATTTATTGGTATTAATTTCGTATAAATTTGATGGAAAATGCTTACTTGATTAATTTTGTATGCCGCATAGTAGCGTCGTACAAACAGGTCACAGGGGTGACAAGATTACAAGCTAATATATTAAAATTTTGGATTTAAATGTCACCACACACTGTTGTATTTTTTTAATTAAAAAAGCTTTTATGACGTTTTGTCATAAGAGCTATCAGAATTTTAAGAAGTTTTTGGAGCAAAAATTTCTTAAAATTTAGTTTAATTTTTTGTTTCAGTTTCATCTTGACAACGATGGCCGACTTGCCACCGAAACGTAGATTAATTTTTTGATTTTTGGGGAATTTTTCTTCTTTTTTGTTGCAGGCGATCTGCAAGTTCATAGGGGTCAATAGGGCTGAACAGGGTCAGCTGGTTATACCCCAGGACCTGGACCGAAGAGGTCCCATTTTCCAAAAGGTAAAAGAACAATAAATATATAAAACGGCAAAACACAAACATTTTTGTCAAAATCTAAAGTTGTAAAATAAAAATAATATGTAATAAGTTCTTTGGTGGGTCTTCGGCATTCTTAACCCTTATGTAAAATAGAGTTTTATAATTAGGTTTTTTCCGCTGATTTTATTCAAAATAACACAAAACGCTATAATTAATAAAAAAATGTATCCCGACATCTGAATTTTTTAACGTATACGTCATTATTTGTTACTCGTTATCAACCAGATATTTATCGATACTATCTATGCTAATACTATAAGGAGGAAAGATTTGAATGTTTATTTGTATTGAATAGGCTCCAAAACTACCTGACCAATTTAAAAATTCTTTTACTATTAGAATCCTACATTATCCCTGATGAACATAGACTAGGAAAGAATTTTAGGAAACTTACCCTTAGGGAAAAATAGGGGGTGAAAGTTTGTATTAAAACTTATCAATCCTGGACTTTGAAGTATAAAAATTGGTATTTATTTGGTTTTTAATTATGGATAAAATTAATCTGTTTTAATATTTTTTAGATTACATCTGTTGAGAAGGTTAAAATGGGGATGAAAGTTATATGTAAAGAAAAATGGTCATTTTTTAAAGTTGTAAATATGTGAGTTGTAATTAGACTCCTGATTACCCAGAAAAATAAAAGACTTTAGCTAGGAAAGGAAACTTCCCTTCCCCTAAAGGGTAGAGTGGAGGGGGAGGGGTGTAAAAGTTTGTGTGAAACTTCATCATTTCTGGATTCAAAAGTATGAAAATTGTAATGTAGGTAATGATTTACGATTAAAAATTAAATGTTTTAATATTTTTGAAATAACATCCCTTGGGAGTTTAAAATGGGGATGAAAGTTTGTATCAAAAAATCGTTACATTTTAAAGTTGTTAATATAGTAGTTGGTACGTAGGCTTCTGAACTTCGTTATATCTGGATTTAAAAGTATAAAAATTGGTACATAGGCTATTAATTACGATTAATAATAAAATCTGTTATAATTTTTTTAAATTACATTCCTTTAGGATGAGGGTTAAAATAGGGATGAAAGTTTGCATAACAAAATCGTCATTTTTAAAGTTATAACTATAGATGTTTTTAATTAGGCTTTTAATTACCCAGAAAAATAGAAAATGGTAGTATTTTTGGAACTTCATCCCCTGAGGAAAAAAACACGGATAAACGTTGTATGACAAATATGTAATAACCTATTTACAAATGCCATTTATAATATAGAAAATGATAACAAATAAAATACGATAAAATAATAATGTTCAATCGCTAGACGTGCGCTACAACGCAAAGGTATGACGAAAGACGAAGCGAGGGGAGCGTGATGTAATATGACGTAACAGAGTGTAAAGGGAACTAGATACCTGAGGGCAGACGTTATTGACGCTAGTCCACGTGGGCGAAGCCACAGGGGAAATACTAGCTTTTTATAACTGCGATTTTTACCTACACACATAGTACCTTAAGAAACACAAGCACTCTTTTATTTTAAACTCTTTCTATGTAAACCTTTTCTTAAATAATTATTTAAAAATGTATTAATTAACCAAATATGTTATGCCTCAAGGTATGTATACATTTTGTTCTTGTTACTGATTAATGTATTATCACCAGCTACATATATCTGTGGTATCCACATGGTATCTATATACCAGCTTATTTAAAGAAAAGCTTTGCTGCAGAGCATGATGCCGATGGTGCCATTTTCATTTAATCAGACTCTATAGACAATTAGCCAATACAAAAAGAAATATATTATATATATATATATATATATATATATATATATATATATATATATATATATATATATATATATATATATATATATATATATATATATATATATATATATATATAATATATATATAATATAATAAAAATATATATATATATATATATATATATATATATATATATATATATATATATATATATATATATATTATATATATATATATATATATATATATATAATATATATATATATATATTTTATATATATATATATATATATATATATATATATATATATATAATATATATATATTAGTATATATATATATAAATTGTTTATTTGTTTATTTTCTTTGACCTTTGCCTTGATATTTTGTTTATGCTTTTCCAAAATTTTCTGGATTTTCTTGGGGATAAGGTCAGGCAATATATAAAAACAGTTGCTTATTGAGCAATTTTCATATAATTTTTGTCAATTACGACGTTTCGGCCTGGAAGGGCCTTCATCAGGTATATATGTTTTTTTTTATAATAACAACAAATCAATCTTAAAACTAAGGGGTTTCTCACAAAAAACACTCATTTTTGTTGGGTAATGAACATTTCGAACTTAAAGTGACAAACAAACACTTAACATTTAACACAAATAAATACAACATTTCTTCCATAGTTATCTAAGATGTTTTGGTATGAGAGCATTGTTTCACCCATGCTGGATATATTGTTTATTTGTTTATTTTCTTTGACCTTTGCCTTGATATATTGTTTATGCTTTTCCAAAATTTTCTGCTTCTCAAGCTGCTACAAACAGACGTTTATTTAATATAAAATATGTAAATTTACATTCAAACACACATAATGTTTTAAAAGTTATTATAAAAATATTTGTTTAAAAATTAAAACTAAACAATTACAGAGGCGTACCTCGGATCTGTGTTTATTGGTGTACATCAGTGTTCCCAAACTGGGTGGCGCACCCCCCTCCCTCCCGGTGAGGCGCAAAGCAACATTAAGGGGGGCTCGAGAGCTCAGAAAAATTAATACACATTTTATCTTTAAAATAACAAAAAATCAGTTTAAATTAAATAAGAAGATTTATATATGGAAATGTCGTCTGCAAGCTCACACACCAATTTTTTTACCATTTCCGATATTGGCTTCATTAATGGAGAATAGTGACGACACTACTAAAAACGAAGGGATTACAACATATATTATATCTCATCTAGAAAGTGTCTTGGATGAATTCCAACCATATTTTCCTAATTTTCATGACAATGATAAACGTAAATTTGCTTAAAATCGTTTTAATTTTGATATAAATATCCTTTCAAAAGAAATGAGGAAACAAGCAATCGACTAAAAACACGACCCAGTGGCGAAAAATGACTTTGAAAATTCGGTGGTTACTACATTTTGGGTAAAATATCTTACCATCTATCCTTTAATCGCGGAAATGGCTTTGAAATTTTACATACCATTCTAGACAACCTACTTATGTAAAAGAGGATTTTCTAATTTAATAGAAATTAAAACAAAAAAACCAAGCCGGATTAATATTGCTAGTGACCTACGTGGATCACTTTCAAAGATAAAACCAAGAATTTCCGACCTTGTTTAGGAAATGCAGCATTAAATTAAATTAGTGTTTAAATGTTATATTTGTAAATAAATGCCTCTTTTTTAGTAAAAAAAATGTCTCCGTATAGTCGGGAGAAGTGGGGGGCGCGACCATTTCTTAATTTTAAAAAGGGGGGCCATAGAAAAAAGTTTGGGAACCACTGGTGTACATAAATGCCATTATTAGAATAAACTAATAGTTTGTGTATGTGAAGAAAGCGGTTATTTTTTGCATTATTTTTTTAATAATAAGCTTGGATTTTTTTAATATCATAAAATATAAATGTTTGATTTTTGTAAATTTTCTGTATATAGAAGTTTTTATATTTTATGTATACAAGGTGTAATACGTAACTTGGTTTGTTGGCTGAAATTATTAAATTTGAGTAAATTTAACTACAATTAGTGATACCTTGTAATTAGTTGCTTCGTTTTCCTTTTAAATTTTTATCATTTCTATAACAAAAAAGTTATTAGTAATCTTAATCAAATCTACTTAAATTTAATAAAGTTAAACAACAACCCAATCTACGTATAATACCTTGTATACATAAAAATATATAACTTTTAACCCTTGTTTACAAAAATTTTATAAAAACCAAGAAATTGCTAAATTATATTTTATAATAATAGAAAACTCTAACCCTTATTTCTTTAAAAAAATGCAAAAAGATATTAACTTTTATCTCCATCATTTTTATATACAAACCATAGGTTTTTTCTAAAAATTGAATTTATACCAACTAAACAAACACAAATCAAAAGCTCGCATTTGTTACTGTTTAGTTTTAATTTTTCACCAAATATTTTTAAAAAGAACTTTTAAAATATTATAGGCCGAGTGATGATCGCGTTGTTAAATTTAGCAATGGACTTATAGTCCACAGTACAGGCCCCCCCTGGCAAGCTGGTGTACCACATACTTTATAATTCGTGAGGAACTTCGTTTCGACGAGTCTACCACACTTTTCCTCTGCGACTTTTCTCGATTCCTCCGCTTTTCCGCTGAAAAAGCCCTATATTATGGCGATTTCCCAAGGTTCTAAAAACTCACGACCACAACTTTTTGTTTTAGCTAAAGTTACTGGAAATTTTGTTGAAAATGTGAATTTAAACTTTTTCATGTCTACCGCTCGAAACATGCCTAAATGACAGGGTATTAAAGACCGATCACCACATAGGTAATTTTTGGTAAAATTGATTGTAAATGATTTTTAAAATAATATCCTATGATCGTCCGACAAATTTTAAGCCGCATTTTTTCAGTTCGACAGCTGGAAATTGGAATTTCGACGGGGTAAAAAAAATCGTTTACCACATGACAAAAATAACACACGTAAGAAAAGTATTTTTTAAAGGAAAAAAATATATTCTCCGACAAAAATATATCCGCAAATCGTTAGTCCGACAAAAAAAAGATAAAAAAATTTCGTAAAATTTTTGTACACATATATTTATAAATGCCAATAAAGTATTTTATTTTATAAAATAAAATTTCATGTAAATTTTATATATATATATATATATATATATATATATATATATATATATATATATATATATATATATATATATATATATATATATATATATATATATATATATATATATATATATATATATATATATATATATTATATATATATATATATAATATATATATTATACTATTATATTATATATATATATATATACTATTCTTCTACTAAATAATTATTAGAGCATATTAAAATGAAATCAAATAAATCTTACATAAGCTTGAATTTGAATAATTATTCAAGAACAGAAAACTTAGATTGTCAAATAAACTATAGTCAAAATATTTACTTTTATTACCAACTCATAATGTTTATTTTATATTTGTCATGAGTTTCTGCGATAATTTTAGTAGGTTTTTTAATAATGTCTTTTAATTTGAACAGTTTTTTGTATTACCTTTTTAAAAAGAATTTTTGTAAAATTTTAAATTTGTGTTTAATAACGTTGCAACACACATGAAGTTTGTGATTCCTTAAAAATTAAAAATATTTGTTAATGTTACAAATATGCTTGAATTTGAAAAAAATTATGCGAAATTAATTTGATTTAGAATAAATTATGAGAGTGTTTAAGGTAAATATTTAAAAAAAAAAATAGAAAAATTTTAGAGGTTTTTAAAAAAACAAACAAAAAATTCTTAGGAGGCCATGTTTTGGTATTGAGGCATAACTTTTAATACTGAACTTTTCTATATAACTTTTGCTGAATTTTTTGAAATAAGGGTACTTTACACTTGTACAATTTTTATATTTTTTTACCTACCCTGTATGCTGTTTGACTAGCAACCGTTTTAAGTGCACCTAATATGATTATAGAATATCATTAGGGGCCATCCATAAATAACGTCACACGAATTTCATGATTTTTTACCCCCACCTCGCTCCTGTCACAACACGTCACATTTGTGACACCCTCTCCCCCCTAGTGCGACGTCACATTTTTTGAAATTTTACGTCTAAAAATAATCAAAACAGTTCTACACCGGACTAAAAGTTCATTGGAGCTGGTTAATAGTATTAGGGTTTTAAGTATATAGAAAGAGTAAAAGAAATAGAGATTTTTACACGTGATGTCACAAAGCCGATAACCCTCCTATACTCATTGTCACACAATGTCACAATCCTCTACACCCCTCCCCCCTTAAAATGTGACGTAATTTAACGCATGGCCCCTTACAAAGTATTTAATGATTTTTTAATAATATGCGGACACTAAATTGTCGGACAGGTGTATCACTATTTTCTACAATAAATTTAAAAGAAAAAAAGTCAAATTTAGGTTTGTGGTCAACGATTTTTTATACCCCGTCAAAATTCCAATTTCCAGCTGTCGGACTGAAAAAATGCGGCTTGAAAGTTGTCGGACAACCATAGGATATTATTTTATAAATCACTTACAATTAATTTTACCAAAAATTACCCATGTGGTGATCGGTTTTCAATACCCTGTCATTTGGGCATGTTTCGAGCGGTAGACATGAAAAAGTCGGACAAATTTTTGTCGGACAAGTTTAAATTCACATTTTCAACAAAATTTCCAGTAACTTTAGCTAAAAGAAAAAGTTGTGGTCGTGAGTTTTTAGAACCTTGGCAAATCGCCATAATATAGGGCTTTTTCGAGCGGAAAAGCGGAGGAATCGAGAAAAGTCGCAGAGAAAAAGTGTGGTAGACTCGTCGAAACGAAGTTCCTCACGAATTATAAAGTATGTGGTAATCAACTTGCCAGGGGGGCCTGTACTGTGGACTATAAGCCTTTTCATCACATTTTTTTTTGTGCGCATGCGTCAGTATCGGCCATTTTTTTCGTACTGTTTTTTGTAAACAAGCATGTTAAAGGGCCTGTAAACACATAATTAAAATACAAAAATACTAAAGAAAGTATAGTTATTTAAGAAAAGAAATACGAAAATAAAGAAAAAAGTGCCTTAATCAGCAAATAAGTTTTTTTAATCGATTATTATTATGATATCAGTACGAAAAGGAACGACGAAGCGGTGTTGTTATGGAGTATGTAAGAGTGATACACGCTATAAATCATTTAAATACAATAGATATTATTTTATATAACAATATAACAATTGTATGTGGTAGGCCTAATTAGAATAAAATTATAGATACTTTTTGTATAGTAAAGAAGTAATGATGCCTAACCTCTCAATCAGCTCACTTCTTTTTCCTTTTTGAGGACGTCCATGACATTTGAGCCACCTTTTTAATTGCGTACAATTATGGGCTTCAACTGAATTATAAATCAGTGAAGCACCAACAACGATTTTTTCTAGTAAATGATTTAATTGGGGAGATAATACTGCATTCCCAGCCATTGTCGATCAAAACAGTACGAAAATTTTGAATTGCCGCTATTTCAATATGGCGACTGCGCTTGCGCTTGTACATGATGAAAAGTCCTATTAGCAATTGTTAAAAGTTAACAACGGTTTAGAATGTTTAACGAAATGTCAGATTTTGACAGGTTGCCTACTAAAGTCATTGAATAGTACTGACAATGACGTATTATTAAACATTCTAAACCGCTGTTAACTTTAAACAATTGCTAAGTCCTTGCTAAATTTAACAACGCGATCATCACTCGGCCGTGTGTGTTATGTTAAGTGTTATGTGTTGCTTAAATGTGGCTTTTAAATGTAAATGTACATATTTTATATTAAATGGACTTCTGTTTTTGGTACCTTATTAAAGGTGCGAAACGTTGGAAAACAATAAAGGTTTTAATTTAATTTTATACAATAGAACCTACATATACTCTTGTAATATAAATTCTTTTTACAAAAATTAAATATACTAGATGGTTAAAGAAATAAAATAATAGTAAAAAGTTCTTCTAAAGCCCAATAAACCTGTAGCGAAATATTTTGAAACTGTGAATAAACTATAAAAATTTTAACCGTCTTGTGTTGTACGTACTTTAATTTTTGAATTAAGTGACATTTATAAAAGTATTTTCTTTGCAAAAACAATATTATAAGGTTATTTTTAATTTTATAACAAAGCACTTAAATTAAAAAATACTAATAAATATAAAATAGGACTAGAAATAGATATCAATGGTTCAAAAAGAATTTAAAATAAAAAAGCAAATATAAATACACATTTTATTTATTATTTTAAATTAAAATTATTTGACAATTTAATATAACATAAAATAAATCTTAGTTGACAAAGCGGTGGGCATTTAAAGATGTGCTTAATCAAAACATGTTTGCGCGAAAGTACAATATTTAGAGCACTGGCCTTTAAACGTATTTTATTCAATTAAATAAAATATTTGGGCAACAATAATATTAAAAACTTTTTCTGGTGAATGGAAAATAAATCTTGTAAAAGTTTAACATTACTGTGCAAAATTTTTACTTTTAAAAGTAAAATAGTTAATAAAAAGTAAAGTTACTTACAAAGTTTTATCTCGCTGCAGCATTCTGTCTACTGGAACTCTCAAACTTGGTATATAGGTTTCCTCGCAGTACTCAGTATTTTAGCGTCGAATCACCTGATCCAAAATAGTTTATTAAATTACAATAATAGCTATTTTGCTAAAAAGAATCAAAAAAATATGTCCAGTAAATATAAAGTGGCATTATTAAGGGTTCGAAAAAACTTTTGTAGCCGCAACAATATTTAGAAACTTTGCCAATAATTTTTATCAATATATCTGCCTTTATCTGGATAACGTTTACCGTATAAAAACAATAAATACATGTTAGAGTGGTTTAAGTTTGTTTCAATAAAGAAAAAAGTATAACCAAATCAATGGTATTATTGCGCGTAAAAGTTAAGATAATCGCCGTTATTACTGCCAATGCCATGATTAGAACACAAAGTGAGTAACAGCGCTCTTTATTCACTTATGATACGAAGTATGTTACGTCGGACTGTTTATTTTATATATGATACAGTTTAAGACTGCGTTAATATTTGAGTTATTGTATCTGGTTATGCCTTTAATTTCTTAAATGTCGATTAAGTGCACCATCTTATTAAATGGGGAAAAGCTCTCCTATCTGAAGGTTCTTCCAGAGGAAGTATGACGTCTACTTAAATGGACAAAACCTGCCAAAGAGGAACTTCCTCAACACACTTTCCGTCATAAAAAACTTAAAGAATTGTTAGATTAGATCAGGGGTCCCCAAACTACGGCCCGCGGACAGATTTTGTCCGGCCCGCGGAGAGCTAGCATACTTGAAAACTCCTTTTAGAGAACAAATAATTTTTATAGCAAATTAAATTTAGTTTACTGAAGTATTCTAATTTTATGTTGAATAATTATTAATATGACATCTACATTGATATGGTCATGGGCTAACTCCGCTAACTCATAACATTCTTGTAGGCTTATTGTTATTGTTTTTGTGATAAGCTGGATAAAGAAACACAGAATTGTAATGAGTAAAGACATGTATAATATGCAGAAAATTTAACTTCAGTATATAATAACTAACAACTTATTTAAATGAATCCCACTAACATTTTATACATTTTAAATAATCACATAACTTATAACAAACATAATGACATATGAAATACTAATGAGATTTATGTAATTGAGATTTTCCACTGACAATAGTTTGTAGTTGTGGACTAATTTTACTTGTACCAATTATTAAAAGAGATTTAAGATGCTCATCAGTTAATTTCGATCTGTAAACATTTTTTGTGTACTTCATTTTGGAGAAGGTTTTCTCACACAAATAAGTAGTACCAAAAACAGAAAACAGACCACGAGCAAATTAATGCAAATTATCAAATTGTGTCAGTGGAAGACTCTTATAAAATTCCAACAAAGATGAGTTTTGATATTTGTTCTTAATTATATCACTGCATTGTAGATCAATCATTTCCATTTGAAGTTCCGGGGCTAGGGTTTCAATGTCAGTATCAAAAGGATTCTGAAAAATCTTAATTTGATTCGCAATGGCATCAAAGTCCGAGAAACGAGTATCAAAATTTATCTTCAAAGCTTGCAAGATTGCAAAATCGATAGGAAACTCAGTCTCAGTAGTGTGGCTGAATATTTCACATGTTTTAAAATGTGAAAAACATTTACTTCGTAGTTGTGATTGAAACAGTCTCAATTTCTTACGGAATGATTTGATATTAGCGTATAAATCAGGAAGATGCTGGTTTTCTCCTTGCAATCCCAAATTCAGTTCGTTCACATGTTTTGTCAAATCAACATAGAATGCTAACTTCCACAGCCATGCGTTGTTTTGTAATTCAGTAAGAGGGCGATGCTTTTCATTCAAAAAATTTCGATCACTGCTCAAAGTTCAAAAAAGCGCTGAAGGATTTTCCCACAACTAAGCCAGCGTACGGCAGTATGATAAGGTAAGTCAGTTTCTCCAATCTCTTCAATAAATTGTCGGAATTGTCGGTGATTCAGCCAAAAAGATCTGATAAAATTAACAGTTGATATGACTGGTTTCAGAACGTCAGACATATCCAAACATTTTCCGCACAAAGACTGTTGATGAATGATACAATGTAAGACTAATGGTTTTGAACCACCGTCATTTTCTACAGCCTTTGACACAAGAGCGACCACTCCTTTATCTTTCCCACTCATGTTTTTGCCTCCATCAGTTGTAATACATTTCAAGTTTTTCCATCGAAGGTTCTTTTGATTAATGGCCATTTCAACTCCTTCAAAAATATCTGTACCAGTAGTTGTGCCATGAATACTATACATATCAAGAAGTTCTTCGTGCACTTCATAGCTTTTATCTACTCCTCGAATATAAGTCAACACCTGAGCAGTATCTGACACATCCGTTGACTCATCCAAGGCCAAAGAAAACCACTCAAAATGTCCATTTTTGTCGAACAGTTGAGAGGATATATTTTCAGCGATGTTTTCTACCCTTCGAGCCACAGTGTTTGCTGACATACTTTTTAATAAATTTACCTTTTCAGGGCACATTTCTTCGGCTACTGCAATTATGCATTCTTTGATCATTTCTCCATCGGTGAATGGTTTTCCACGTTTTGCAATTTCAAGAGCCACACGAAAGCTGGCACGAGTTGCAGCCTCTTGTTCAGTTTTGAGGTTTGTAAATGAAGATTGCTGCGATTTCAAACCGCGCTGCATAGCTTCGAATTTTGCTGTCCGCAAACTTCCTGTATATTTTGAGTAATTTTGAAAATGTCTTGTTTCATAATGACGTTTAATGTTATATTCTTTGAGAACGGCTATGCTTTCATTGCAAATCAAATATAGCGCCTTATAACTGGACTCAATTACGAAATACTGAATGTTCCACTGATCTTTGAATTTTCTGCATTCACTATCAATTTTTCGCTTCTTTTCCATACTAGTAATTCACACACAAAAGCAGCAATTCAAATCAAAATACTGTTATAAAGATGTCTTAAACTTAAACACGCACAAACACCTTTTAAGGAGGTATGCAATATTTTATTTAACAACAGTGTCATAGGAACTGACTTGTGGTTGCGCCACTAGCCTTCTTATATAATCCAATTACTGCCATCTAGAAGTGAGTGGAAGACACCAGAACTTTCTCGAACCAACGAGATTATTCTGTACGTGCTATTAGCGCCATCTGTTAGCGATAGAAGGTACTACCTATTTCCGCTTGTGTCCACCAGATGTCGTGTCACGTTACTCCTCATGGCTCGTACTCTACGACTAATCTAGAAATTACAGATAATGACACAAAAATTAATAATATGCAGTGTTGCCGTTTTGCGGACTTTAGTCCGATTTGCAGCCTTTTTTAAACGTTGTGTACTTTTTCGGACTTTTTTTTTCATCAGTGGACTATTTCACTTCTTACCACCGGCAACAATGATAATATGGTTTTGGCCCTCGGAACTTACTGGAGTAATCAGTATGGCCCTATGGCTGGAAAGTTTGGAGACCCCTGGATTAGATTATTTAGTCATTAGTTTTACTGAAAAATAGCTACAAAGATTTTATTTCTGGTTTTATAGAATTCAATGAAATTAGGAATTTTTGTACAGATAATGGGAATGATTTTTGTACAGATAATGAGAATGATATGATTTTGTAATGATGCAGTAACCATGGTAATAAAGTTATACCTGTTACTAGTTGTTATTTATATTCAGTAAACTCTAACAATTTATTATGGCTAAATACTAGCTTCAAAAACGTCTGGTTATTGTCCAAAAATTTTTGGAAAATGGTCCTTCTTTTGTGAACACTTTTTGCGTACTTTGAGAAATTTGAAAGTAATTTTACTCTTTGCGACGTAAAAACTCCAGTAAGATGTGGAAATGCCAGAACTGTTGAGAATGTTGCTGCTGAAAGAGATAGTGCTGCAGAAGATCCAAATTTATCAATTCCTCGTCGTGCTCAAGACGTGGCCAATTTTGCAAAAATATTTTAATTTACACCCTTATAAGATTGTTTTGACCCAAAAACTTAAGCCACTGGACCATAGCCGGTGCCGCGAATTTGCTGTTTGGAGTTTAGAACGACTTGAACGGGATCACAATTATGCCGAAAAAATTATCTTTACAGGTGAAGCTTATTTTTGGTTAAGTTGATATGTAAATAAGCAAAATTGCTGTTTCTGGTGTGAAAACAATCCACAACAGATTGACGAAAAGCCTTTGTATCCCCTAAAGGTAAGTGTATGGTGTGGTTTATGGCATGGTGGTATCGTTGGACCATTTTTTTCCAAAATTAGGTTAAAGACTTCGTTACAGTGAATGGTGAACGTTATCGACAGATGTGGACAAATTTTTTATGGCCAAATTTGGATGCGCTTGATTTAGAAGATATGTGGTTCCAGCAAGACGGCGCTACATGTCACACTGCTCATGAAACTGTCGCCTTACTGCAAGAAAAGTTTATTGAAAGAATAATTTTAAGAAATGCAAGTGTTGCCTGGCCACCAAGAAGCTGTGATTTAACTCCTCTGGATCACTGTTTGTGGGGTTATTTAAAATCTAAGGTTTATGCAAACAGGCCACAAACTCCTTGATGCTTTAAGATAGAATAAAATATTGAAAGCTGCATTTGTGAGATTATGTACAAAGTCTTCGAAAATTGGATTCGTTGAAATTACTCGTGTACACAAAGCCGAGGTGGACATTTAAACGACGTGCTATTCAAAACATAAATGTTATTGGTTATACTTTAAGATAATATAAAAGTCTGGTTATATCTGAAATCATTTTAAAATCATATCGTTCTTATTGGAAAACCCTTTACTTATGTTGGGATATCTGGAGGGAGCCAAAATTTAAAAAATATAAAATATAATTTTTGCTATAAAAATAATACCTATTTACGCTTAGAAATATTTACTAAAACTGAACAAGTTAATATTTTAATAGCATTTGGATAGTGTGGTAAAAATGCAGAAGAAACACCTAGATTTTACCAAACAAAATATTCAGAGTGACAACATCCGAGCCGGCAGTAGCTTATTTATTTAATAAAAAGGGTGCGGAAAGAAGAACCTGTTCTAGCGCAACAAGAGTTCATTGTTAGCAAAGATGCTAGGATAAACACCATTGGGTTTATTATACTAAATAATACTGCTTCAATAAAAGAAATTAGTCTCGAAATTAAAATATGTCGTGAATCGGTGAAAAAGATATTGTGTAAACATAGTTACCGATCTTTCAAGTACCAAATACACCAACAACTGTATGAGAAAGATATTTAAAGAAGATTAAATTACTGCAACTGGTTTTTGCAAAATAATCTAAGGAATAATTTGGAAAGTTTAATTTTATTTACCAACGAATCTCGTTTTACAAACAATGGTATGTTTAATAAACAGAAAATCAACACCATATTATCATGAAAGAGGGAAATTTCCGAGGTTTTGGTGTAAACGTGTGAGCGCGACCATCGGAACTCACATTATTGGTTCGCTCATTTTACAAGGCACACTTACTGAAGAGCGTTTTTAAATTTTCTACAAAACGAAATTAAACAGAAACTAGAAAATCTTTCTTTGGCAGTAAGTCAGTATTTGTAGTTCTAGCAAGGTGAGACACCACCCCATAATGCCGTGGTGTAACTAAATACCTTTTACGAACGATTTCGTAAAAATTTTATTGCAACTCACGACCTAAAACAATGTGCAGCTAAATCACCTGATTTTACCTCTTGCGATTTTTAATGGGGTTATCTTAAGAATCGAGTTTTTATTACGCCACCTAATCTTCACAAGATTGGGAAAATAAGATTAGAGAAGCGTTTCAAAGTATTACCCCCGAAATGCTTAAAAACGTTACCCGAATAAATGTTTTCAGGGTAAGAAAGGACAGGGACAAGGGAGGTGCACACTTTAAGCACTTGATTGGGGACTGGGTAAGTAAGTTGGATAAAAAAAATAATTAAATGGTTTGAAAAGGACAGGTAAAATATTTTTTTTATTTATCCAATTAAACCTAGTATTGTTAGAAACACATAACGAATAATTGTTTTTTTTTATTGTGACAATGGTTACTATAATACATCCTTAAACTGCTTTTAAAAAATTTCATATCGCTATAAAAGTGTATTGGTCAAGTTTTTAGAGTTAAACAAGAAAACGTGTTTTAGCTAACTTTAAAGGCCTCTAAAAAAAAAAAAACAATTAAAATACCAACGTATTTTTCTAGTTACCAACCGTGTTTTTGAAAAATTTTAAGTGGGTCACGGCACCCTGGATCGAAATTTTTTTTTTATTTTGCAGAAACAAATAATAGGTAAAAAGTCCTGTTATTTTTAAATATATAAAAATATACAGGGTGTTCTATTTAAAAATTAAAAGTTGATGCAATTTTTGGCGAACCTGGAAGTGATAAAAATGGTAGAAATACGTCAAAAAATTACATTTGAGTAATCCCAAAATCTTTAAAATAAGGGAAATTACAGTCGGAAATTAATTCTGTTCTTACCCGGTATATGTATATTAATATTCACTTAACAGTTTTATTTTAAACGAAACGGTTAAACACGGAATTACTATCATTAAATTATTAAGTTTATCTGTAACCAGTCTGAGGAAGAATAATTTTAGAAAAGTGTGTGTAGTTTTGAGGCTAGGTCGAAGTGGAGCCTTACCATTTAAAAACCGAAAGTTTCCAAAAAAAAACTTTAAATTTGCGATTGGTGTCCAGAAAACCTCCGTATACCAAATTAAAAAAAAAATTTGCGCTTGATCCAGAAAGTACCCAAAACATATTTGAATAGTTCGTAACAATAAACATATACAAATTGTTTACCTCCTAAATTCATGCTAAACATACTGCTTCTTATATATCATATTCTCATGTTCTTTTTTAAAGATATTTTAATTAAAATTTACCTGAGAACCTTTGTTTTAAATTAATGAATTTGTAGTAATATCAGTAAGCAGGCGGATAGGGTTACGTTAATAATCAAAAAATATTGTTTTACATTTATTTAAATTAGCTGCTGCTTTATTTAGCCAAACAATATTAAATGTTTATTTAAGAGTCACACTGCTCATGAAACTGTCGCCTTACTGCAAGAAAAGTTTATTGAAAGAATAATTTTAAGAAATGCAAGTGTTGCCTGGCCACCAAAAAGCTGTGATTTAACTCCTCTGGATCACTGTTTGTGGGGTTATTTAAAATCTAAGGTTTATGCAAACAGGCCACAAACTCCTTGATGCTTTAAGATGGAATATTGAAAGCTGCATTTGTGAGATTATTGTACGAAGTCTTCGAAAATTGGATTCGTTGAAATTACTCGTGTACACAAAGCCGAGGTGGACATTTCAACGACGTGCTATTCAAAACATAAATGTTATTGGTTGTACTTTAAGATAATATAAAAGTCTGGTTATATCTGAAATCATTTTAAAATCATATCGTTCTTATTGGAAAACCCTTTACTTTTGTTGGGATATCTGGAGGGAGGCAAATTTTAAAAAATATAAAATATAATTTTTGCTATAAAAATAATACCTATTTACACTTAGAAATATTTACTAAAACTGAACAAGTTAATATTTTAATAGCATTTGGATTAAACGAAACGGTTAAACACGGAATTACTATCATTAAATTATTACCTGTAACCAGTCTGAGGAAGAATAATTTTAGATAAGTGTGTGTAGTTTTGAGGCTAGGTCGAAGTGGAGCGTTACCATTTAAAAACCGAAAATTTCAAAAAAAAAACTTTAAATTTGCGATTGGTGTCCAGAAAACCTCCGTATACCAAATTAAAAAAAAATTTGCGCTTGGTCCAAAAAGTACCCAAAACATATTTGAATAGTTCGTAACAATAAACATATACAAATTGTTAACCTCCTAAATTCATGCTAAACATACTGCTTCTTATATATCATATTCTCATGTTCTTTTCTAAAGATATTTTAATTAAAATTTACCTGAGAACCTTTGTTTTAAATTAATGAATTTGTAGTAATATCAGTAAGCAGGCGGATAGGGTTACGTTAATAATCAAAAAATATTGTTTTACATTTATTTAAATTAGCTGCTGCTTTATTTAGCTAAACAATATTAAATGTTTATTTAAGAGTCGGAAATGCAATGATAAGTTACCCCATTATTCTTTGTTGCCATTTTCTTTCTCGAACGATAATCAAAGCTTTTGTTACTCTAGGTAGTTTACAAAATTTGGCTGCTTATCTAATCTTTTTGTTTAACGCTTTTGGTATAATAGATTATCTGTATAATATTAACCAAAACAAACATAATTAATAGGCAATCACAGTATTTAATGTACTTTAAATTTATTTTGGTAAATTTATAACTGTTATTTAGTTGCCTTCTGGGTCCAAATTGCATTCTCAATTCTTACTTATAATCTCCCTAGATCAAAAATTATTTTCAAAAATTTGTTCGAATTCTTAAACTTAGAAGGCTTTAGCCTAGTATAATACAGTTAATATTTTTCTTTTTATTTTGGTGTGATGATAACGGGTTATTAGATACATAGGAAACGTATTAAATAAACAGCAATGAAAAACTGGTAAAAAATACAGAAAGTGAACTAAGAAATCTGAGAAAAAAACGGTCAGTTGTTCACTTGCCTTTCCACCATCAAAACGCGGGCAAATGCAAAAAAAAAGGAAAATTATTGTAGATTCAGGCCTCACAGAATTCTCTGGGACAATTTATATAATTTAAAATAACCTTACATGGGATAATAATAAAACTCTTTGACATAATTTTAAAAATAGGTTTTTTGTAAGTTTATTATTTGAAAACTAGAGGAAATACACGAATCAAACATACTTTATAAAATCCAACAAAGAATTAATGTCATATTTAAAGGGTTAAGGACATTATAGAAATAGAAGATATTGCCGATAAAATAGAAAAAAAAAACTGTTGTTACTACCTTTTTCATAATTTCTAATAAAAGTTGGATTTGGAACTTTCCTTTTTTAGTTTAATCACCTTGATCATATTACGTGTTATTTAAAATTATACAAAAAAATATTCTTTTTTAATAATATTTTAGTCTTCTATTTATTTATAGAAATTTAAAATAATAAATATCTTGAACATTAAATTATTGTATCAGATTTTGTTTTATACAAGCACTAAAAAACTTAAAGAAGAAAAAATTAACAAATCAAAAGTTTTTAAATATAATTTTTGATTTATGAAAATAACTAGACTTAGGTTAATGGTTTGTTGTAACACATAACAATTTTAGGAAAAATAAATATTGGTTCTGGATAAGTTTAAACACTTAAAAATTTAGTGCTACATAAATTTGCATTATTTTTATTTACGAATATTAAAAATACTATTACTATTACCTAAATAATAGAATGTTATTTTATGGAACTATATTTAAAGAGTAAAATATTTAACAGGGTGTAAATATTTAAGGTACAATTTTTGAAAATGAACTGCCATGCTGTTAATAATTATTTTGCCAAACTTGTTTATCTTCCCAATGACATATGCATAAAAAAAATATAGTTGGGTTTTACCAATTATAACAAAACAATTCTGTTTAAACTAAAACTTTTGTAGTGGTAATGAAACCATTCTTTTTTGCTGCATTAAACTTTTTGTACCTATTGTTAAGAGTTTCTTAACAGTGAGGGAATTTCCATAGACCGTGACTATTTTATTGGATTTAAATGTATCTAAACCACGTTTTTTTGCTAAATAACATTTATCTGTTATCGTCTTTGGACGCTCTTCTAAAATTCTTCAAATTATCACAAGGCGCAGTACTACCACCAACTCTTTGTTTTTACACTCATGTTTTTTTTTTCACGTATAATTTGATTTATAATTTTATTAACGACAGTGTCCTACACTCTAATTTTCGTTTTCGGACTGATTTTAAATTTGATTAGTAAAACAGGCAGACAATAATGCATATATTTTTTTACAGGAACTTTAATAAATTTGGATTGGGGTATCAAAAATATTTTTCACTAAAATGCATCAAAGACAAAATCATGTTCTCTATTGTAAAAAAAATTCTCCTTATCCCATACATATGATCCACTAAATCCTGCACACAAAATCATTAATCTTGTGGGAGCTTCAATTTTGAGACTGAAAATATTTCTTTGCTTCTAACTGTACATTCTTTATGTACCCCAAATGAGACTTACGTAAATTTACCTGAAATATTCTCGTTTCATACACTTAATTATTTAATTAGTTTTATGCTTCTCGTTTCGTATACCGACCATTGTGACGACTCAAATAACCAGTCAAATAAGTTAGTCTAGTCAAGAGGTGTGTATCCTGCAAAAAATAGTTAGAAGGCTTCGAAAAATATAAGGGATAGCTTCTTTCTTTTTCTTTTTTTTTCTGCAAATAAAAATTGCAATTGTTATTAACAAGAAACGAAATAAAAAAAAGCCATTTCGATTTTTGATTATAATTTGAAAACCATAAGAGATGGCGAAAATTGCAAAAAAACCTTAAAGAGAAGGAAATTTCCAATAAAAAAGTCCCAACTTCCAAAGCTCTATCTCTATTATTTAAAATTTTTATTTAACGCTGAAAATGGGCCTCCTTGCGACATTTTTGGTTGGGCGCTCGGAGTCAAAACCTAGTACGTCACAATAAATAATATTTTTTAGAGTATAAAATATTTATTAAAAAATTTAAAAAAAAATGGTTTATTCAGAACACTTTAAAGAATTTATTCCCGTTAAAAATTTAACTTAAAGTTATTTTTTTAATAAGCTAGACAATTGTTAATTAACTAAATTGTTTTGAACCTTCGTCTTCATTGTACATTAAAAAAGTGTTTAAATAATTGTCGTATAAATTTTTCGCGTCGTGGAGCCCTTCTTATATACATACCTAACAAGATCACGCCATAAAAGTTTTAAAAAATTTAATGCTTTGTTTATAATAACTTTATAACTTTGACAATATTACTCTGATTTTTAATTTTCTGTCAAAGTTATTAAATTAATATAAACAAGGGATTAATTTTTTAAAAACGCTTATGGCGTTACCTTTTTAGGTATGTATATAAAAAGGGCTCCACAAAGCGAAAAATTAAAACGACAAATATTTAAGCATTTTCTTTAATGTACAATGAGGACGAAAGTTCGAAAAAATTTGTTAATTGGCAATTGTCTAACTTGTTGAAAAACTAACTTTAAGTTAAATTTTCAACGCGAATAAATTCTTTGAAGTGTTCTGAATAAATCATAATTTTTATTTTTTTTCAATTAATATTTAATACCCTAAAAAAATTATTTAGTGTTACGTACTCGGTTTTGACGCCGAGCGCGCAACCAAAAATGTCGCAGGGAGGACCATTTTAGTGTTAAATTAAAATTATAAATAATAGAGATAGAACTCCGGGTGTTTAAAGTTTGTTATCGAAAATGTTCTCCTTTTTA
This sequence comes from Listronotus oregonensis, assembly GCA_019359885.1. Lineage (NCBI taxonomy): Eukaryota > Metazoa > Arthropoda > Insecta > Coleoptera > Curculionidae > Listronotus > Listronotus oregonensis. The sequence goes on from JAHBCN010000648.1 coordinate 29,354, forward strand.
GAGATCTTTTTTGCAACTTCCGCTATCTTCTATGGTTTTTAAGTTATTATCAAAAATCGAGGCTTTTCTTATTTTGTTTTTTGGTAATAGCTATTGCAATTTTTATTGGCAGAAAAAATCCCCAAAACGCCTATCTAAGATTTGCATTCAGCGTTGAATCGCTCATGTTTTTGAAGCTTTCTAACTATTTTTCGCAGAAAACACACTTCTCGATAAGACTAATTTATTTGACTGGTTATTTGGGTCGTCACAATGGACGGTGTACGAAACGAGAAGCATAAAATTGATTAAACAATTTAGTGTACGAAACGAGAATATTTCAGGTAAATTTCTGGATTGTACGAAACAAGAATAAATCATCTTTGGAATCGCTTCTCCTATAACATTTGGCATACTTTATTAGATCCAAAGCCTACTTTCACAAAAAAGTTTCTACCTTTAGTATACTACTTTATCTTTTTATTTTAAATATATTTTAATTAATATATGTTTTTCTATATCTAAACTAGACTGTAACTTAAAAAAATGCTAAGAGACGTCTTACGTCAGTATTAAATAGAAATAACAAATAAAATTTGCAACATTAAACATATTAGTGGCGTCCTTATATTTTAAAAAATATTATTATACTAGTGCCTATACGCACGCCCCTGGTAAATCGTTTAATTTACACCCAAACATGCTCTCTTATAAACTATGTAAACACTTAAAGTTTGAGAAAATAAAGACATTTTGATTATCTGACAATTAGAAAAAAAAACGAAAAAAATAATAGAATTTAGCACCCTGTCCTATTTTGGATAGGAAACATATATCGACATAGGGCATAAACTTTTTTATAAAAACATTTGCGGAATTATCCCTTAAATATTTGACATTACTTAGGAAACACCCCTTATATAAATCCATAACCAAACCACATGGTATGTAATTGGGGCTTAATCCTCCCCAACATCGGTTGGCTACAATAACACTAAAATCTTGGACTTCCATTGCCTTAATTTGTTTTTGTTACACAACGTTTCGGTTGGGATATATCTCCAACCTTTTTTAAGTAATAACTAAAAACTATTCTGAAAAGCTACGACTTATAAACTATCCCTTGTTCACCGAAGCTTGACCGACTTTTCACGGTTCAGCAACGGCTGCCAGATATTTGGAATATCAATGCTAAGCTTGCTAAATACATTTTTATTGTTTACAATTATTACAGCTTCTTTAAATTTCTTTTCTTCCAGTGGGCTTCATTATGGATAGCTTTTGCCTCCGACCATTGAATGCTGTGTTGTTTTGACCAAGCGTGTTCGGCAATTCCTGATTTCGACGTTTTACCTCGTTCCGTATGTTTTTTGTGCTCTTTGACTCTAACTTCGAGTTATCTTTTCGTTTCCCCGATGTGTACCTCACCCCATTCGCAGAGAATTTGGTAGATACAGTCATCATTTGAAACAATATTGTCTGGTCTCGTTTTAGTGAGAAGGCTGCTTAGAGTAGTTTGTGATTTAAATGCCGTTTTAATATTATACTTATTTGCGATTATGCGGATCTTTTCTAAAGTTCCTTTAATATATGGAATTGTCATAGATATTTGGTCATGTGGAGTCTTGTTTAGGTTAGAGTTTTTTGTCTTATTTTGATATTTTTTGATCGTTTTCTTTACCAATCTCTCACTGTATCCATTCTGCTTAAGATCCCTAGCTAAATTACTTATTTCCTCTTGCAGGGATTTCTTACTGTTACATAAGGTCACTGCATTGATAGAGACTACGTATGTCCCTCTGTTTCATTTCGTTAGAGTGATTAGAATTCTGGTGTAAATATTGTCTAGTGTGGCTAGGTTTTCTGTATACTGAGGTTTGTATATGTCCATTAATTTATTTGACTAGAACATCAAGAAAAGGTAAGGCCAAATTTTGCTCCTTCTCCATTGTAAATTTAATACAAGGTCGGAGGCAAATTAAATGTTTTAAGAAAACCATCAATTTTTCGTCATTACCTGTCCATGCAATGAAAGTATCGTCAACATATCTTACCCAAACTTTTGGTTTAATTGGCCCAGTTCTAATTGCGTGCTTCTCAAACCATTCCATGTTATTATTTGCTACCACTGGGGAGAGCGATGAATCCATGGGAAGTCCATCATTCTGCGCCTAATATTTATCTTTCACTTGAAAATAAGAACTACGGAGGCAAAGCTCAACAAGCGGCAGGGTGGTGCGCTCTACAAGTGTATGATCTTCTTTAAGCTTGGCTTGGATAATGTTTAACGGTTCTTCCACTGGTACGTTTGTATATAGACTTTCCACATCAAAACTCACAAAAGTATCGTCTGGTCCTATTTCTACATTTTTGAGAATGTCAACAAAATGACTAGTGTTTTTAACAAAAGATGATGACTTACCGACCAGTGGTTTAATAAGGTCTAAAACTTGAGGTTAGAGTCAAAGAACACAAAAAACAAACGGAACGAGGTGAAACGTCAAAATCAGAAATTGCCGAACACGCTTGGTCAAAATAACACTGCATACAATAGTCGGAGGCAAAAACTATCCTTAAAGAAACCCACCGGAAGAAAAGAAAATTTAAAGAAGCTGTAATAATTGTAAACAACCAAAATGTATTTAGCAAGCCTAGCATCGATATTCCAAATATCTGGCAGCCGTTGCTGAACCGTGAAAAGTCGGTCAAGCTTCCGTGAACAAGGGATAGTATAAAAGTCGTAGCTTTTAAGAATAGTTGATAATCATCACTTAAAAACAGTTGGAGTTACATCACCAACCGAAACGTTGTGTAACAAATAAAAAAAAGAAGTCAATGGAAGTCCTAGATTTTAGTGTTATTGAAATTATAACATTGTCTGACACTTTTAAAGAAACATCGGTTGGCTAGTTGCGCCACTGCATTCCATATTTGCATAAGAAATTACTTATTATTAAATTAAATCCTATCAAAAACAATGTCTTGCATTTGCCAGTATTGTTACATGTATAAATTAGAAGCAATATGAAAGCGCAACATTATCTTGTACGTTTTACATAACAACTGCAAATATGTTCCGGACTAACGTACAAGAAAATTAGTTATTAGAAACATGCATTGCTTCTTGTTAGGCTAGCTACATGGGTATGTTTTCATGCAAAATAGAGTAGAGCTCCATTCTTAGGTAAGCATGTTAGGAAATTATTTATGATGGCTCTAAATTAATTAGGAGTGACAATAAATAGAATTGTTAATTAGGTCTCTGGGTTTGTCCGCTATATTTATTTCTGTATAACATTAGAATTCATATTAAATGGACTTAGTGAAGAGAAATATACAAATATTTAATATTTTCTATTTTTACTTTTGTGTAGAGAACCTATTACTTTTGTATCTACTGACTTGGACAAATAAGTAGCAGTATATAAACTTTTTATCTAAAATAAAACCGGGCAGCGATTATAGTCCATTCAAAAGCAGGTCCTGGGCGCCCAATTTTGCTGCAAGTGGAGACTACCTTCAGGTTACGTTTTTTGGGTCGCTGATTTTAAATTTCGAGGTCCCGCAGCACGTTAATTCTGGCATTACTCCTAATAATGCAGAAAACACCCCTTTTAGGTTTTTTTTCTAACAAAAATATTTAAAAAAACTCATGAAAATTCTCTTTAGGCACTTAAAAAATACTACCAAGGTACGTTTTTTGGGTCGCTGATTACAGATTTGGGGGTTCTAAAACCTTTGAATCTTATCGTCACTCCTAAAATGGCAACAAACACCTTTTTTATGTTTTTTTTTTAAATAACCTCATAAAAAATTTATTAAAATTTTTAATATTGATAAAAACTTGTATTTTTCATGACATTATGTTAATTTGAGCCCAAATTAAATTTTCGGATAATCTATTGGGGGTAAAACAACCGCCAATCATCCCCAAAATACTAAAAAGAAATGCAAACGAAAAAAAAATTTTTTTTACCTTTAATTTTGGATAAGTAGCCATTTTACGTCAAAAAGATATTTTTCTTTCCTAAGAGATTTATTTTACCCCTTTTGGGGACAAAGAAAATGTTCAATTTAAATTAAAATTACAATAATTAGTATTTATTGATAACTATTGCATTTAATTATTTGAATAATTTGAAACAAACAAATGATACCAAATTATATATTATCAAATTAGCATAAATTATACCAAAAAATAAGCAATTTTTTGGTATAATAAAGAAAAAGACAAAAAAATATTTTAAACTTATTGTTTTACTTTTAATTTGAATTGAATATTTTTTAAGCCCTCAAATGGTGTGCGAGGGATACTTATAATTTCTTTGGGGAGGGAAATATTGTTTTTAGTAGTAAAATGGCTATTTATTTAATATTTAGGGCAAAAAGCACAAAATTTCTTTCTTTGCATTTTTTTTAATTGTATGAAATTTTAGAGATGATTGGGAGTTGTTTTACGTCTAATAAATTACCCCAAAACTTAATTTAGGCTCAAATTAATATATTGCCACGTAAAATACAAAAATCTTATCAATATTAAATAATTTTTAAAAAATTTTCATAAAAATATTGTTAAAAAAACCTTTAAAAAGGTTGTTTTGGCCCTTTTAGGGATGACGCTGGAGTTCAAGGGTTTCATGACCTTAAAATTCGGAATCAGCGACCCAAAAACTACCTGGGAGTATTTTCTAGGTACCCAAAGAGAATTTTCATAAGTTTTTTTATAAGATTTTCCTTAAAAGACCCCTAAAAAGGGTGTTTTTTTGCATTTTAAAGGGTTATTCCAGAATTTTTGAGCAGCGGGCCTCCGAAATTCGAAATATTTTCATTACATAGAACGGCACATTTCTTTTGAAGAAAATAACTGTACAACTACTACAAAATGTTTGTTTTTTTAAATTAAGTTAACCCCATTTTAATGCAGAAGCTTTTAAATTATCAAAGTTGATATAAAATTTACGGAAAAAAAATTCCGATTTTCAATGTAAAAAATTGCTATAACTAAAGTGAAAAAACAAAAAATTAAAATATACAATTCCTTCGTATACCAAAAAACGACAGAGCTAAGTAGTGGATTAATTTATGTGAGCGTGAAATAAATGTCAAAAGTGGTGTTTTTTGCATTCATTAACTTTGCACTGAATCAAGTCTTTCAATCATTCCACGATTAAGCAGTTCATTTGTTATAATTTCTCATACATGTTTTAGCAATAGTCTGTTCAGTACATTTTAAACCCGAGTGTTTTATAAAAACAAGTGAACACAGGCTTGAATCTCTTATACGGCTTAATTATAATAAAATATAGCTAAATTTTGGTAAACACATATTTATTCAAGTTTAATTGGTTTATATAATTTGAATTGCCTTGCCCCTAATATGACGTATTTAAATCAGAAACGTGGTTTGCTGTTAAAAAGGCTGCGTAGTCACACAAATGGTTTCCTTACATCATGAGAAAACCACCTTTGTTTCAGTCTCTAAAGCTTTATTCAAAAATCGCCCGCTCATATTTTAAACCCGAGGATCAAAAGAGGATTTACTTGTGACACTTTAGGATGCTTTCTAATGCCTTTTCTGTATTTCATGTGAAAGGGTGACCTTGTAGAGATAGAAACACATATTCTATGGAACCGTTGGGGGCCTGACAGAAACTATTTATAACCAAAACATTGTGCAAAAAGATAGTATTATGGAACCGATAACATAATTGGATATCAAAGTTCTCTTATAAGGCAGTATAATCCTATATTCTATGTTGACTAGAAAATTATTGCTTGCAAAATTATTAAAATTCTAATTAAAAATGTATGCATGTGTCACATTGTTAACGTTATAATTTAATCAAATTTAAACTAATTAAGTTTTCAGTTACAGAAATAAACTTAGTTTGCTAGTCAGTTATTATAAAACTATTTTATAATATCAGATTATCTATATTGATGCACAATTAGCCAAAAATACAATATACAATTTTAGCAGCTTTTGTAACGCAAATCTAAGTTTTATAAATAAAATTAAACTATTTCTTATCATAATAATTTATCTGCAATGTTATAAAAAAAGCAAAATGCACACCTCGCAATACTAGCCAATACAACGGTTAGTAAAGCCATTAAAAGTCAAGTGATGAAAAATACTATTTCCCACAAGCTTATTCTATTCAAGGAATCCACACATACATATTTTTGGTTTGTTTTTATTTATCGTATTAAAGATTTATTGGCCATATTACTTCTTTTAAGTTTAATATATTGAGAATAGATTATTATATAAGTTAAAATCTTTTATAAAAATATTAGATTTAGTTTTTATTTTTTTTTAAGTACCTAGAATAAAATATTAAGAAAATAAATAAAGAAATATAATAATTTGCTACACAGTTAACCACATCTTTGAGACGGTTAATACAATCGTCTTTTTAAATTAAATATTATCTATCGTATAATTAACTTGTGGAAAAAATTAGAAGAGGTTAAAAAAATTATACGGTTGGTCAGTATTTGAAATCCAACCTCAATCCTGAAAAATTTATATTTTTAAAACGGTGGAATTTTACTTAAAAACATCTTTTATAAGACCAAAGCAAAAAAAGTTATCCTAAAAATAATTTAAAATAACTATGTTTATTTTTTACAAATTTTCCTTAGTTCTTTGTTAGGTCACTTTGTCTTTTTAAGTATGAAGCTAAAAGTGGTTACATTTTTATAAATATCTTAACCCTATCAGGTAATCGAATTTAAGAAAATTCAATGGATACGAATTATTAATTAAAACAAAATTTTATTAGGATTTAATCTCAAAATCCATTTTAGCCAGTAAAGTTGACCTATTTTCTTGCAATTTCCAATTATTTCTTACAATGATGTAAAGTTAACAATATGCAGTGATTGCCATTTTAAAATCCTCGCTTTCTTGGTACTCTAGCGAAAACCAATCTACTCAACGGTATTATATAAAAACTAATGACTTTTATATCAAGCAATATCAAATATAAAATTCTTAAAAATGAAGTAGTAGCGAAAAATAAGTCCATATTAAACTACTAACAACTTGTCTTAAAAGACTTTGATTCTGCAGCTTTTAAAATTTAACGGAGACATAAACAACAATTTAATAATGAATTTTAGGTTGTTAGAATGGTTTTATTTTAACATTATTTCTTTGCCCTACTTACATTGCACTAAAGGTAGAGTTTGTTTTTAGTATTATATTTAGATCTTCATGCATTTTAAATAGCTTTGTTTTTGCGTTCAAGTGGTTATGTTAATAATTTTTGTCCACATAGCACTACGAAGAAAAAATGTCAATAACACAATTTTTGTCAAAACCAATACTTTTTGGGTAGATGTTATGCAGGTAAGGTTGATATTCTACAGAAACTAACTCCTATTTTAATCTAATCTTTAAGAAGACAAAGCACAAAATCACTATGTTAAATTTTTATATAATTTTGGAGACGTAAATATAATAAATAGACAAAGATGAGGCAAAGAGGTAATAAACGCATCGCTAAATATGTAATTGTAATTATGTTCCATAGTCTAAAAATATTTAAGGTAGTATTTTAAGGTTTACTGTTTATTAGATCATGCTTTTAAAATAAGCGTCCAAGTCAACCCGCAAAAAAAAGTTGTAAAACAAATCCAAAAAGAAAGAAAAATCTTTATTTTAAAAAAGATAACTTAAACTCGCATTAATACTATTGTGTGTTTTCCATATAAAAACTTTTTTTTAAAATACATGAATTTTGGATATTTTCTTTGTAACACCGATGTCTTGTATCCAATAAGCAATTTATTACTTTTTATTGACCACATTGTCAAAAAATCTATATTTATTTTAATTTGGTTGGAGTAACATTGAATTAAAAAACCCCTAATATAAATATATATTTTTTTACTGAAATCACTTGTTGACTAAATTATATTTTAAAACTTATACTACATATATCTTCTAAATGCTAAGGCGTGTTTACACCAAAGTTGATCACTAAAAGTTGACAAAGGATTGTTTGTAAAAAATTAAAAGTTGTCAACTAAAAGTTGCTCTTCTCAAATTAGAGCAACAAATAGAAGATTTTTTGTAGAAAACTAAAAGTTGTTTGTCTCAAATTTAGAGAAACAAATGAAAAACTTGTTGACAAAAAAGTGTTCCTTTAGTTGTCAACCTTCTTTGATCTTTATCGACACTCCGCGGGAAACCATAATTTAGTAAAAGATTTGTCTCTCTACAAGTAAAAGACAAAAACTTTTCTGTATTGTGTAAAAAAAAGGAAAAAATTGATGCAACTTGTGGAAAACTTAGTGGAAGACTTTGGTGTAAACGCGGCTTTAGCTTTGCTTTGACAATATATTAGTAGGTAGGATACTCAAGTACGCGCAATTTCTTTTATTCATTTTAAACTTGTTTGTCTCATCGTTGCCTATATAATTGATAGGTTTTATTTTCCAAATGGTTTACTGCTAATGGAAAATATGCCTGGCCTTGGTTTGCTAATCAGCGTTATGTTTTGTTTACAACTAGTTAACGTCAAATTAAGCTTGTCTTAAAATTTTAAGTGTTTATTGAAAAATATCCAAAATTAATGAATAAAAAAAGTAATTTATTTGCAAAACACACAATAATATTAATGTGATTTTAAATTATCTGTTTTGAAATAAACATTCGATTTTCTTTTAATTTTTTTTTGCAGGTTGACGTCGACAACGAGGATCTAAAATTTTTACTTCTATGCATTATCCTAACAGTATACTTATGAAATTTTGTTTGATTTAAAAAATATTTCTAGATATTTTTCTTACTTATTTTACTTTCACGGACCCAAAATAAGTTAGTTTTTTCTTAATGTTAAAAAGTCTTTAAGCTGGATAACATACCAATGATCGTTTAAAAAAATGTGCTTTTGAACTGGCACCTTCCCTAAATCACTATGTCTTCTTACGACAAGAGGGTTTTACAGACAGCTATAAGACTAATTTTGAAAACAAAGCCAGTATATTGCAAATGTTTTGGCTTGTTCAATTATTACTGTACTAAATCACCAAAGAATCTTGTGCAGTTAAATAGGTAGATAAAACAAAGAACTCCTTAACTTCTGGATATTAACTTCCAGAATTCTGGCAATAATTAGCATAAACATATTACTTCCATAGTCACAGCATATTACAAAAGATTCCTCACCTTGTTGGCTGCTTCATCCCTGGAGCATCTAGTATACGCAAAGTTATTTTTTTAATTCTCACAACTAAACTTTATATATTTAAGCCTGTTTAAAAAAATTTTTACTTTACATAGGACGCCATAAACACGTTACTCCTTAGGCATTAAGCCTTTATGAGCCATCTCAAGACAACAAATATATTAAATTTTATGTAAATTATTAGGATTGTGTTTTTTTTTATTAAATTTAAGCTTTAAATTATGCTGTTGCGACCACTCGTTTGTTTGTATTTGACTTAAAATGTTTTTGCTTTATATTCCAAATAATTAAGGCCCTTCCTAAATTCTAGCAATACTGTATTCTTTATGGGTACTGTAAATAATATCTGACAAGCAATTTTCAGTGATCATACTCCAATTACGCAATAATTATTTTAATTTTATTTATTTTAAACCAGCAACATTTCTAGGCTTTTTTTTTTAAAGTGTTATTGTAAGATATAAACTCATTTGTTATTAAATAAGAAAATAAATTTTATTATAATCTATTTTAGGAACTAAATTTAACAAGGATAATTTATACCTATACTTGTTTTCCTGCAATATTGCCTTTTCCTTAAAATTATGTAAATACTAACATGAGCTGAAATTGGCAATTTATTTCCTGCTTGCATTGTGCTTTAAATAAACTGGTATACAAACATGAAGATATAAATTATGAACTACATATTATGTAAATCCTGGAAAATGCCTAGAAAAGTATAAATAAGTAAGTGTTAGTTTTTTAAAATGCAGTGTAGGAACTATAGTGTAAATTATTACAATACAGGTTTGCTAAATAAAATAATCTACATACGTAAATTTGTATTTTGGTTCCAAGGCACATATTTTAATAAAAAATTATGATAATTATTTATTCTAAATATATATTTTTATTTAATTATAAAGTGGTAATGAATCATATTAACACCCCACGCTAGTAACGTAATCGATAATAAAGTAGTGTCCGACCGAAAGTTTGGTTTCGGTTTCGGTTTCGGCCGAGTTTCGGCCAAAAATCAAATTGGCAGAAACTTTTGCCGACACCGAAACTAATTTCGAAAGTATCGGAGGTATCTTTGTTAATTTTAAATGTGTGATTTGATTATCTTTGTTGAGACTGGAACTAAGAGTTTAATAGTAATTTTAGTAATTATTATTTTTATATAAGAGGTACCTAAAAGATAAAATTAAAATAAATGATTACAACAAGATTAATATACTGTGTTTCCATTTCATGTCCTAATTAATGCAGAATAATGGGTAAAATGCACCAAATTTCAGTATTTTAAGGAATTTTATACTTGACCACGTGAGTTTCGGTTTGGTTTCGGCCGAAACTGAAGCCACGACCGAACATTCGGTTTCGGTTTCGGCCAGAAAACCAGTTTCGGTCGGACTCTATAATAAAGTGAATATTTGGTGACTTGGGCCAAAAAGGGTAAAACCTTAATTTTGCTACCAGCTATAGTTTAAACACTTACACACTTCGTTAAAAGTCTTGGCCCCACTGAAAATTTTTATAAATAAATAATTGTAAACGACAAGATATAGCAAAGGATATTCTTTATTCTATTTCCAATATTTAATAATAACTTTTTTATTTCCTCTTTCTGCAACACAGGAAAAAAATTACCAAAAAAGTCACAAATTCTTTAAACTGAAAATCGTTATTTCCTTAAAAAAAATAATGTGCTAACCAAAACATAACTTAATAGTTTGTGTGGTCACCTTTTCTTTCAATCAATTGACCAACGCGCCTAGGCATACCTCGCATAAGATTGTCCACATTATCTAACGGAATATTGTTCCACTCTTTTTGAACGGCTAAAGTTAATTTTTGAAGGGTTAGAGGAGGATTTTCTCGAAGTGATATTGCTCTAGCAATATAATCCCAAACATGTTCAATAAGATTCATGTCTGGAGAGTTTACTGGTCAGTTCATTCTTTGGATATATTCTTCCCGCAGTATGTTTTCAATCCTTTGCGTGCGATGTGGTCCGGCATTATCGTCTTGAAAAAAATATTTTTTCCTAATTCGTTGCGCAAAGGTTGAATTATCAGTTCGATAATGTTTTTTGCGTATACGGCACCTGCCATCGCTCCCTGAACAAGAATGAGTGGAGTACGTCGACCATACATTATACCCCCCAAAACATTACTGTTCCTCCTTCATAGGGAACAACTTCTCCAGCATGGGCAAGTCGTTATGCTCTACCTGGAACTCTCCAGACCCTTTACCGGCGACTGTCACTCTGTGGGCCAAATCGTGACTTGTAAAAATGCACGTCGTGCCATTGAGGCAAAAGACAATTACGGTGCATGACGACGCGCAGCTTTATGTTGAGGTGAAAGCATGGGCACTCTGAAAGGTTTTTGCCCTTAAATTTGCCGAATGTAGTCTCTTCTCATGGTTCTTGTTGAAATTGGCCTTCGATACGTGCGTAAAAAATGAGATCGGAGAGCTGTTGCCGTTATCGTACGTTTCCTTCGGGTGTAATTGACCAAGTATTGATCTTCCCTCTGTGATGTCACTCTTGGTCTACCACTAACAGGCCTCCGTGCGACGCTACCCGTTTTTAAAAAAAGAACCACTATTCGTCTTACTGACTTTCGCGGGATTTTTAAACGACGCACAATCAAATGATTTGATAAGTCTTCTTGGTGTATAGCCAGCCACTATTCTTGCCCGATTAAACTGAGAAATCAAAATAACCGGCATTGTCCTCTAGTTTTCACGACCTGTGTTTGCTTTTAAACTGACCTAATGTTATGGTTTCAATAGAGTAAAATCTTGACCAGCGATTGGCTTTGCTTGTTAGTTGTGGTTAGTTAGCACACAAAGCAATGGTTAAAAAATAATGTAAGTTTAACCGTTTAAAAAAAAACTACTGTTTACAGCTACGACGTATACACTGTTCGTTGTTTACCAAAACATGATCGATTTTTTACGGTTAAACAATGGCTGCCAGATATTCCGAACGTCAATACTAAACTGGTTTAATACTTTCTGGTTGTTTAGAATTACTACAGCTTTTTTAAATTTTCTTTTCTTTCAGTTGTTTTATTTATGAATAAGTTTTGCTTCAGACCATATGCGGTGTTGTTTTGACGATGTATACTTCACCACATTTACAGGGAGTTTAGTAGATACAGTCTTTATTTGAAATATTATTGTCCGGTCGTGGCTTAGAATACTTCTTAGGGTCATCTGGGATTTAAATACTTATTTGTAATTCTGCGGATGCCAAAGTTCCTTTAATGTACGGAATTGTCATAAATGTTTGTTCTTGTTGAGTCTTGTTGTTCAGTTTTTTGTCTTATTCTGATATTTGTCGATTGATTTCTTTATCAGTTTTTCATCGCAACTGTCCTGCTTAAACTCTCCTGTTTGGTGTAAGTAGTATTGTCCAGTGTGAGAGAGTTTTCTGTGTACCCAGGTTTGAATATATCCGTTATGCCGTTGAACTAGAAGGTCATAAATCTTTTACGTCTTTTATGTAACTTAGTTTAAAAATTACAATTAAAAGGAGTTTTGTATACAAACTTGACAAAGAAAAACAGTGGTTTGTAGAAATTATACTGCAAACAAAAAATGCAAAATCAAACACGTTTTCCATAAATACTCAAGGTAAGCACAAATTACCCAATTTTTTATTTGCCAGATACTTTTTTGTATACTGAAAAAGCGTTTTAAAAAACTTCCACAGCGCTTTTTTTTAAACGATAGCGTAAAGAAATTAGCCTTGAAGGGATTCAGGGGCAGAAAGTCCCCCCTGATAAGACTGCGGCATAACCTATGGTTAACTAACCACAGAACGACCTTTTTCCTTAGCGATAAATGATACAAATAAATCGGTTAATTTGAATAAACAAATTTAAAAAAAATGTTGTGTATGTAAAGTATGTATGTAAAGTATGTGTTCTGCCGATTCATCCCCCTCCATGCACATGCGGCACTCGGCGTCTTCCGCTAGGCCGATCTTGTGCATGTGGTATTTTAATCTGCAGTGTCCCGTGTACAGTCCCATTAGAGTTTTAAGGTGTACCCCTGATTGCTCCAGTAGTCTGACAGTACATTGTTGGTTCGTTGGGCTTATGAAGGCCTTCGAGTGTCTGAGACCCGGAAGTCCATGCCAGTACCGAAGATTTTCTCTTTGTGTCCAAGCTGATATCAACTGCTTGGCCGTTCCATAAGATATACCGATGACCGGTTCTGGCCCTGTGAATTTTGTTTCCGCCCCCCTTTTGGCAAGGAGGTCTGCGGATTCATTACCCTCTCACAGTAGTGTAACCTTATTGTTTTGACCCAGTTTTGTCAGCGCATCCTTGCAATTCCAGACGGTTTTCGAATTGCACCGGCTGGATTCAAGAGCCTTAAGAGCTGCTTGACTATCGGAGAATATTTTAACTGTCTTACGTGTGCAATGCTGATCAACCAGCGATCTAGCACACATCTCAATAGCAAATACCTCCGCTTGAAATATGGTTGCCAGAGTGCCCAGGCTAAAGGAAAACTCTGCCATCGGCCTCTTGTCCATATTATACCAGCTCCAACACCGTCCTTGGTTTTGGAGCCATCGGTGTACCAACAGATGTCAGCCCGGAGCAGGTCGGTCGTTTTTCGACTCCAGTCCTCCCTTTGTGGGTAGACTACACTGTCGGGCCGGTTGTAATTGGTTGCTGTAGGCATTATGTCTGAGGGCATTCCCAGTCTGTCACAGGTCAGGACATTCCTGAGGAGACTGGTGCTCTCCATATGACACGCCTGCGGTTTTTTACTGACCGCTTGATAGAGTCTGTAGGTTGCCCACCTTGCCTCTCTCTCCAAGTAAATAGAATATGGAATATGAAAACAAAATTTGTTTCCTAGAATTACAGACTTTTTGTATGTAAGGAAAATGCCTTCTTCATACAATTAAGATTTTTATATTGAATGACTTAAAAAATTACGTACAATAGTGCAAAATACTTAAGCAATTCCCAGTATATTTTAAAATGTATTTTATAAATTCTAAGCACGAAATCTCTGTTGTAATAATGGTTCTATTTATATCCAAAAACTTTCTTACATAAGGAACTTAACATTTTTACAAAGTTCTAGTATAAAATTATCGTTAAAGCACGCTCAAGTTTCCCATACAGTGTCAAAGTTTAGCTGTAGAAAGCAAATTGGCTTATGTTTTAGAAATTTAAAAAGTATTTAAATACTTAACAACTATTTCACAAAAAGATTAAAACATTTTAAGTGCATGTGTTATATTTGAAATCCAAACATTTTTAGAGAAAATAACACTATAAATTGGCGCCTGTATAGGAAAAGAGGAGTAACTTAGTGTAAAAATTAAGTTATTTTAAATTAAACAATAATTTAAATTTGCTTTCAAAACATTTTAGCAATTTTGAAAATTGCCAAAATGTTTAAAAGGACAATTACTTTATTTAATCTTATATTTACATTAACTCCATTTTACATTTTTTGACTTAACCCCCTTACCCCATACAGGCGCCAAACACTATATAAAAAGACTTGATAGCAAGAGTTGATTTACCCTTTACCCTATCATAGCAATATTATTTTATAATACATAACACAAATTCTTTTATTTAGTTGCCGTCACCATTCTGTCAAAAAAATAAGATATCAGACATTTGCATCATACTATTATTTTAAGTAATATACTTTTTGTCAGTTTATTGCTTGACGTAATAGAATTTTTGGTGTTGTGGTTTCATTTATTTGGAAATGTGTAGTTACGGTAATAGTTTTTTTTTAAAAGGGTTGTCATTGTTTTAAATTGGATGTAATAGAATTTTTTGTTTTTTTTTTAAGAATAATTTTGACAGCTTCTAATAAATTAATATCTGTATTCACCAAAATCTAAATCTCAAAAGGAGTTTGTAGAATACTTTTCCGTAGCATAGGTGGAACAAGATAAATAGGAGACTATTATTTCGACTATGCCAAGCCAATGAAAAGCCATTGTAAGGAAGAGGCGGAAATAGGTTTAAGTTATGCCAGGTAGGTTGATCTCGTGGATAAGTAAGTAAAAATACGCCATAAGTTCACTTGGTTTGAAGATAGCTTAAATCTTTCAGCTTCTAGTGCTTACGTACTTTTAGTTAAAAATAGCAGCGTTGCTCGTCAGTCCAATAAAGTTAGAAATGTCGGCTATTTGTTATGTATTTCGATATGTAACCATTGAAGAACACAAGTGCTGTTGTGAGTAGTTTGGATTCGATGGTAAACTGTGGTTCTCATCTGGAAGACATTACCTAGTTGGTAATTAAAGATAGTTTATTTAGATAGTTTAGGTAGAAATAATGTTTCTAGCGTTCATGGTAGCACAATTGCTTATCTAAAAGTACTATTAAAGCCCATATTTATGTCAGTACTTGAACATCGTTAATAGGTCTGAGGAAAAATGGATTTTACATATAAATTCCCAGAACCTACTATCTAGTAGGTACTTGAGCTTTTTATTGTTTCTTGCATTTCTATACTATAAACAATAAAAATAATAATATATATTTTATTAGGTAAAAGGAAGTAAAAACTAAAATACAAAAATGTTTAGAAAAGAAGGAATATAGTTTCATTTCAATAACCTTATTTTTAAATTTATACCGTCTCCCTTAAGGTATTTCGTTTTTTTTTCAAGACAATAAAACATAAAATTTAAAACTAGTGAAAAAGAAATAAAAAAATAAAATCATGGTGATTTTTGTATAAAAAAATAAAACTGATCCTAGTAAAAGTATAAGAGTGGTAAATTTTTTGTGATTGGGGTAATTAGGATAAAAATATTGATAAACATATTGCTTCAAACGCATCAAATAATTTAAAAAAATATTAAAAGATAAAAAAAAAAAAAAAATATAATATATATATATATATATATATATATATATATATATATATATATATATATATATATTTATATTATATATATTATATATATATATAATATATATATATATATATATTGGTTATTGAATTTATTTTTGAAACCTTTGGTAGTATTAAACTCTTATCTCTTACTTGTAAATAAGTTGTATTGCCAATTTATTTGAAACCTTTAAATAAGAAATCAATGTTTACTTGAAGATTTACAGAGTTTAAATTACCAGTTATACACAATACGAATATCCTAAAAGTTTTTCTATGTTTTACTTAAGAAATACAGAAGAAATAATTATAAATACATTATGTAGTTTTATTCCAGTTAGTCACTTACAAAATTATATTAAATACATACATGATGATTTATTATAAATAGTTTCTAGATAGATAAATATAACCAGATTCGATACTTTTTAATATTTTTAATTTACTGAAAAACGCCTACTTATTTCTGAATTTTACCTTAGCTTAATTCTATATTGTAAATTGGAAAGTATTTTTTGGCTTATTTTAATCGTGTGACTAGTTTTTGACATTATTTTTTAAAAGAATTTACTGCGCACTAAGCCAGCGCTGGCTAAGTGCGGAGTACCCGTTAAGAAGGGTATCAATCCCTTCATCAGTCCGATGTTATGCGTCAAATACAGCACTTGTCCTTAGTCCGGTTCTGACCAGGTCAGTAGTTTTTTTTACCTAATACTTAAAAATATATATTATTATAAACTCATAACTTACCTAAAACATTTTTTTTTTACGTTTTGATGTAACTTTTTTGAATAATGTTATAGTTTTTCTTTTTAAAGATATAATTCACATTATCAATTGACTTATATAACGTGCGCATAAAATGGTATTGAATAAATTACACAGGCCCACAAAAAAAAGTGGTGTGTGCTGAATGTCGGACTAAGATTTTTTGAAGTATTTTTTTTTTCGCTAACCAACGAATTTAAAGTCAAAATTAGGGGTCAAACAGCAAGAGAGTTGGAAAGCTGCTCGTGTGCAACCTGTCCCCAAAAAAGGATCCAAAAGTCTCCCTTCTAACTATAGACCTATATCTCTTCTTTCAGTTGTTTGCAAAGTAATGGAAAAATTCATTAATTCCCAAATCTTAAAGTATCTGAAAAAACATAAGATCTTACATGATAGACAATATGGATTCCGTCACAGTAGATCCACAGCTGATCTTCTTTCCTTTGTCTCACACAACTGGAACAAGTCCCTTGAGTTTCTTGGTGAATCCCAGATCGTTGCTCTTGACATATCCAAAGCTTTCGATCAGGTCTGGCATGATAGGCTTCTTAATAAACTTCCTTCTTACGGTCTTCCACCTAAGCTTTGCTCTTGTCTTTCCAGTTTTCTTTCTAATCGACGTATATCAGTTAGTGTAGATGGTCATTCCTCCAGCTTCTACCAAATTAATGCTGGGGTGCCCCAGGGCCAGTGCTGGCACCCAGCTGTTTCTTCTACATTAACGATCTTCTCTCTTCCACAATTAATCCCATCCATAGTTTTGCTGACGATAGTACATCCACTCTAGTATTCAATTTCTTAAGCCACCTGTAATCCCGATTTCGAAAACAAGCGCAGGTCAATGCAGATATCTCTTTCACAAGACCTCAAACATATCTTGATTGGGGCGCCAAAATCTTGTTCAGTTTAATGCCTCGAAAACACAGTCATGTTCGCTGTCGCGAAAAATCTGCAAATGCTCATCCCTTACATATGAGAAGCCAAGTTCTGCAGAACAAAGAGTCGTTTAATCGTGTCGGCGTTACTTTTGAGAATAACCTCAACTGGCACAAAACATTTCATCATAGCTTCGGCAGCTTCAAAATTGGATTTCTCTTCCGACAGAAAATATTTCTCTTCTTCCAATCTGTACACTCTGTATGTATCCCAAATCAGACCCCTTTAGAATATGTGTTCTTATGTCTGGAATGGCGTCCCTACAACACTTAGCATTCTGGACTCCATTCAAAGAAGAGCCGTTCGTCTTATTAATGATCCATCGCTTCAGACAGGCTTCCTCTTCTTGCCCACCTTAGCTTAGAGATCTGTCGCTCTTCTATAGGTATTTTACGGCTTCTGCTCAGAGGAGTTGGCCAGTATAATTCCTTCTCTGGCAGCTCAACAGAGCAACACGTAGTGCAACTTTTATGCATCCTTTTACAGTTCAGTTAGCCCGAACTTCGCTTTCATATGTTCCTTCATCCCTAGAGGGTCAAGACTATGGTAACCTGCTGCCCCAGAAGTTTTCCTTCTCCCCAATCTCCAAAAATTTAAGTCCCGTGTGAACAAACTCCTCTCATAACTGAAGACACCCACGGACGTTAGTACTTGGGCATTAGCTTGTGACTGTCTCAAGATAAAAAAATATAATAATCAAAAAAGGCGTAATTTCCGGTATTAACGATTTTTTTTAATTTAAAATATCAACATCTAAAAAACTTTAAAAGATACACGGAACTTTATCTGACATAAGCTTGTATTTTTACAAGATCTTTTAAGGTAGATATTTTAAGGTGTATAACCTTTCATGTAAATGCAATATTTATAGTTATAATTAAAAACCGAATTTTCACGATTTACCTCTGAAAAAAAAAATTGATTTTTTTTTTATTTTTGGATTTTTACCGCAAACTTTGGGTAATTTGGGATTTAAATAAATAAAATTGTGAAACCCAAAAATCACAATAAAAAATATTTTTTTCCTATTTCCAACTGAAATTACATTTTCGTATATATCTCCTTTCTTATTTATATTATCAAAAAATTTTAAAATACTTTTTGATAGACAATTTAAAAAGCTCTCATTTTTCTACCATGAAATTTTTTGTATCTCTTATAGTTTATATAGTCGTAGTCCACACATTCCGTGGTAGCAGGTTTCTGCCAGTAAATGTACCGTGTACCGTGTCGGTTTTTTTCTGGTTTTTCTCGATTTTTTGCTGTTTGACCCCCAATTTTGACTTTAGATTCGTGTTCATCGAAAAAAAGTACGCCAGAAAATCTAGATACCCAGCACACACCACTTTTTTTGTGGACCCGTGTTATTTTTAAATTTATAAAATTGATCTTATATAACTTGTTTTTATGCTTCAAATTTAAAACAAACAATTTTTTGCAAAATATTAAAAAATTTGTTACGTATAAGACCCAAATTGGTATATGTGAATATTTCCCGGTTAATATCAATTTATCAAAAGACACTAAAGGAGCAATATAGTACATTTTGCAGATTAAAATGGAAGCTGTTTTGGTAAAAAAGAATAACAGCAAACCAACAGTACCATCTTTTTACAAAAAAAAAAAAACGGTGCGTAGAACATAAAAAACCAAAATTGGTACAAAAGTAAGCTTTTCTCTGTTTTGTATAAGAAGAAAACTGTCAAAAATATCTATCTTTTTAATACAAAATTTTAATTGAATTATAATTTAATCGCCATGCTGTCAATAGGACTTTTGTGAAAAATATAAAAGCAAACCAAAACGGTTTTTTGTTAATTCTTATTGGTGCATTTTTTTTAAAAGAAAAGTCTAAAAAAACCACTAAAATTGACAACTTTTTAAAAAAATTATAACTTGGACCCTTTTAAAGTTGGAAGCTGGGAAAAGGACTATTTATAACATGTTGTTTAAACGGGCTAAAAGGGGCACTCTCTCATGAGTGATTTTTTTTCAATCGCAGTTTAAATATTTTGCATTGATATTTTGCACAACTTAGCGTATTAACAGTAATTCTCCGATTTAAATATGGTAAACAGATTATTAAACTAGTGTTTTATTTTTAAGACTTGTATATCTTCAATTTCTATATACGTTTGGCAAAATATATGTGGAAAACGGCTTTAAACATTGTCAAAAAGCTATCTTCGCTCTTGGGGTAAAGTAGTGGGGGTTGGTTTAAAGCAAGCTGTAGCAATACAAACGCCTGGCGTGGTACATTTTCTTTAGCCTGCGTCCACCCCCCACTTATCTGCCACAACAGAGACATCGAGCGTGCAGCACGATGTTCGAAGCAGTTTTTCACACTTTTTTCTAAATTAATATGGAAATTGAATATGTACAAGTTGTAGAATAAAATATAAAGTTTAATAAATTATTTACTACATTCAAATCGGACAATTACAGTTAATACGCTGAATCGTCCAAAATATTCCTCCAAAATATTTAAACTTCGATTTTGAAAAAACCACAATCGGACAAAATTAGTTTTTTAGGTGTATTATTTAATTTAAAAAAAAATCCTCTGATATTGTCAGTAAAAAGTACATTAGATTTTAAATATCAAAAGTATGATTTTTTTTAATAATGGTGAGATAGACACCTTTTTCGCCAGGGGACTGTTTTTGGGGACAAGCAGGGGACTGTTTTTTGAGCATCATAAAAACGTTTTTTATGTAATAAACTTTATTTTACTGTATATTGTTCAATGAAGAGCGGCTTATTGGGTGCTTACTTTACAAGAACAAATTATAAAATGAACTTTTTTTTTTCATATTATATCGGCCCAAGATAGTGAGTTGCCCAGTTTACAGAGAAATACCCAAATAATCATTTTTTCGAAGATAAGCTTTCCAACCCTAAAAAGTTGGTAATTTTGGCGATTTTCCATAATTTTTTCTGAGAAAAATTCACCAAAAAGCAATTAAATTGCAATTACATCTAAATTTTTATCTTTAAAAGAAAAACAATTCTATATTTAAGATTTTTTTTATATAAAAAACAGAGACAAGCTAACTTTTGTACGGATTTTGATTTTTTAGGTTCCATGCACCTTTTTTAAAGGATGGTACTGATTGTTTTTTGTTAATTTTTAATTACCAAAAAAATCTCTATAAACTGCGCTACTAAGCAAAACTATTCACTTTGATGCATTACAGTTAAAAAGTAATCATTCTGGTTAGGTTTATTAACTTCAGTTTTTGCTTGTCATGTGAATTCAATAATGTTGGTATTTTACAGTAACATATATATTTTTATAACGTTATATTAACAAAAATATTGGGTATCGTGTTAATTTGTATATTTATGAAATTAATAGAAATGTATGGTTTTGTTTACTAATTTATTAAAATAAATTTGTTAACTCTCTTCTGTAATGACGACCGCTGCAAAGAGTCTTGAACTTTTTGGATTGTAATAAAGACCAAGTTCTTAACCTCCTGTGTTATAATTTTTTTTTATTCTTGGGTCTTTTATCTTTTGCATATAAAAAGCAACACCATTCTTTGTAATGGACAGTAATAATTTGAATATTGGACTATTAAAATAAAGACAGTAATAGGTAGATATACAGTTTAAAAGTAACCATATACCCCTTTAACATCTGTTGTAAAACCATTCACTTTATATACCAAGTTACTTTGGCTTATCCTAATATTTTTTTAAATCTCATTAGAGGCCAGAAAATTTTATAAATAATTTAAAATTATTTTTTTATGAAAGACGATTTAATTAATTAATTAGGATCTTTCAATATGAATACCTAGAAGATATTTGGGTAATATTTGATGCATGATGTTAAAATAAATAAAAATACAATAGATAATATACATGATTTTACTTTCTTCGCCTCCCAAAGACAAACTCGGTATTGAATACATTTTAAAATTTACAGCTATTTCACTTCCATTATTCACAGTACGTCAATAGTTAATATAAAGCTTTAATCCGGAAACAGTATAGACTCAGACGGAAGTCAGGTAGTGAGCTTCTTTAATCTGCGTTAGTGCATATTACCCATGTGCCTTCTAATATTATTACATAACAAGCAATAGACTAGCTCAGGTCTCCCTGTAAAATCATAATTATTTCAGATTTGTATTCAGGGTGTGTCGACATTTATATACAGGCATTGTAATGTTCATTTTAAAACGAAAATACATCGTTATAAAAACTATTTATTGAAAAACAATAAGGCATTAAGTGTACACCCGTGGGATTTACAGAAATGTTCGAATGGTAGCAAAACTGATAAAATATTATTAATCGTGACAAAAATAAAAAAGGCAATAAAATAGACTTTTAGTCTAGGAGGAATCGGCGCATGAGTACCGAAAACTATTCCTTCTCAATTTTTTTATGCGATCCTTTTTAAATTGCCCTAATGATGAAATAAATGCATGTTGCCATAGGGTCACCGGGTGCCATATTGTTTAAACCGAAATTGTTTAAACAATTGCAAGTAATTGTTATTTTTTAACCGGAAATTTTTTTCATATTCTTGATTTAAATACAAATTAAAAAGGTCTTATGACTTTTTACGATAAAGTTAATATTTTCGGAGATATGAATTTTTAAATGTTCGTAAAATCTCCAGTTTGGTTATTTTGGCCCAAGAAAAATATATATAAAAAAGCAATAAAATATAAAAATATTTTTTTATTCTTTATACAATGATTAATGAAATCCTCAATTTAAATTTTAAAAAAAGTCATTGTTTATACCTGTTTTTTGATTGTTATAACGCGCACTCACAAGTAAAATAAAGCTACTTATTAAAATAAATTAATAATAAGTAAAAACAAAACTACTTATACAAAACCACATAGAACATATCTTAGCCTCCACTGTAAAAAGTTTGTCTTACTACTGTACAGGGTGTCCCAAATTGGAGCCTCACCATTTGGATCTCGGAAATTTGAAGAGATACAATGTCGGTTAAATAAAGGCAAAGTTGCGCAATTTAATGCTCATTAAAATACCACCTTACAAGATTAAAAATTTCGAATACTTTCTAAGACTTTTGGGCAGAAACCGAATATTCCCGATTTCATTTTTATTTTTTTATGACTCTATTTTAATAGATATAACAAAATAATTTTCATATTTTTATTGCTATTTCTTCTGTTCTACAAGACATTGATAATATATTAACACACCGACGTCTCGTCTTTGGGCTGCCATCATTAACTTTGTTTTTTTTTAAATACAATATATTAATGGCAATTTTCATAAGAAATTATAAGTTAGAGAGACTGATAATAGATTTTGGAACGAATAATAATAAATTTTACATTTTCATTGTAATTTTTTTCTGTGTGGTCAGATTTTTAATTCGACCGTTAGTTTTAAAACAACCATTATTACCTCTATTTTTTGTATCCTATTCTTTCAAGTTTCCAAGGTCCCAATGATAAGGCTACAATTTGGGACACCCTGTACAGCAGTAAGACAAACTTGTTACAGTGGAGGTTAAGATATGTTCTATATGATGTTGTTTCGGTGTAAACAATATGGCACCAGGTGGCCCCATGGCAACATGCATTTATAACAATCAGTAGGGCAATTTAAAGAGGATTGTATAAAAAAAATTGAGGTGGAATAGTTTTCGGTACTCATGCGCCGATTCCTACTAGACTATTTAGGATTTTATAATTCTTAGTTATGTTTGTTTTTCAAAAATAGTTTACACCATTTTACACTTTTTATACATACCTAGTCCTAAATCCACCTTTAAGAAGAGCGCTTAGGTAAAAAAAGTGTAAAATAGTATAAACTTTTTCTGAATAACAAACATACCTATAGCTCTATAAAGCATCAGTAACTGCTCCCCTTGGTCGCTCTGACCATGGCTTGGTCACCGTAGCATACTCCACACATTTTTAAGGCCACTGAACGCATGCCGCCACGGACCGTCTGGCACTACAACTCGGCCGACTGGAATGGTCTGAGAGATTTCTTTGCCAGCTACCCTTGAGATCCTACCTGCTTTTTTACTCACGATCCTTCCAAAATATGTAAACAAATTACCGAAACAATTCAACTAGGCATTGAGACCTATATTCCCCAAACTAAAAAGAACCCCATAACTTCAAATCACAAACCGTGGTTTTCTAAATCCTGTGACAAAGCCAGAATTTTAAAAATTCAAGCCCACAAAAAGTTTCTTCAAAACTCCAATCCCGAAAATCGACAGGCTAGCATCGAAGCAAGAAATCAGTATAATCCGACCATCTCAGAAGCAAAAGACCGTTTTAACAATCGGATAAAAGATAAAGTTCTCTCTTGCTCAAAAGGCAGTAAGGCTTTCTGGTCCTTTGCCAAAAATTTAAATCAAAACTTTTGCACAAATTCTTTTCCACCCCTAATCTCTGAAGATGCCTCTACCTCCAAAGGAAAAACCGAACTATTTGCCAAACAATTTGCTGCCAATTCTACGCTTGATCCTCCTGTTAATTTTCCTCTTCCAACAGTTGTCCCTGTTTCTCATAAAATTAATGTCTCATATCATTTTTAAGGTCAAACAGATCAAGCGTATTCTTTCTTCTCTTAATACTAAAAAATCGTCTGGGCTGAATGGCATACCAGCAATCGTCTTAAAAAAATGTGCTCCCGAGCTTGCACCCATCCTAACTCGCCTCTTTCGAATCTCTTACGACACGGGTATTTTCCCGGAGAGTTGGAAAGCTGCGCGTGTGCAACCTGTCCCCAAAAAAGGATCCAAAACTCTCCCTTCTAACTATAGACATATATCTCTTCTTTCAGTTGTTTGCAAAGTAATGGAAAAATATCTAGATCTACAGCTGATCTTCTTTCCTTTGTCTCACACAACTGGAATAAGTCCCTTGAGTTTCATGGTGAATCCCAGATCGTTGCTCTTGACATATCCAAAGCTTTCGATCAGGTCTGGCATGATGGGCTTCTTAACAAACTTCCTTCTTACGGTCTTCCACCTAAGCTTTGCTCTTGACTTTCCAGTTTCCTTTTTAATCGACATATATCAGTTAGGTAGATGTTCATTCCTCCAGCTTCTACCAAATTAATGCTGGGGTGCCCCAGGGCTCAGTGCTGGCACCCACGTTGTTTCTTCTACACATTAACGATCTTCTCTCTTCCACAATCAATCCTATCCATAATTTTGCTGACGATAGTACCCTCCATTCTAGTATTCAATTTCTTAAGCCACCATGTAATTCTGACTTAGAAAACAAGCGCAGGTCAATGCAGATATCTCTTTCACAAGACCTCAAACTTATCTTGGATTGGGGCGCCAAAAATCTTGTTCAGTTTAATGCCTCGAAAACACAATCATGTTCGCTGTCGCGAAAAAGTCTGCCAATGCTCATCCCTTACATATGAGCGGCCAAGTTCTTCAGAACAAAGATTCGTTTAATCTTGTCGGCGTTACTTTTGAGAATAACCTCAACTGGCACAAACACATTGCATCCATAGCCTCGGCAGCTTCAAAAAAGCTTGGATTCCTCTTCCGAGCCAGGAAATATTTCTCTTCTTCCAATCTGTACAC
Organism: Listronotus oregonensis; assembly: GCA_019359885.1. Lineage (NCBI taxonomy): Eukaryota > Metazoa > Arthropoda > Insecta > Coleoptera > Curculionidae > Listronotus > Listronotus oregonensis. The sequence goes on from JAHBCN010000648.1 coordinate 54,689, forward strand.
TCTGTACGTATCCCAAATCAGACCCTCTTTAGAATATTGTTCTCATGTCTGGGAAATGGCGTCCCCTACAACACTTAGCATTCTGGACTCCATTCAAAGAAGAGCCGTTTGTCTTATTAATGATCCAACGCTCACAGAAAGGCTTCTTCTTCTTGCCCACCGTTGAGCTGTAGGGGATCTGTCGCTCTTCTATAGGTATTTTCACGGCTTCTGCTCAGAGGAATTGGCCAGTATAATTCCTTCTCTGGCGGGTCCCAACAGAGCAACACGTAGAGCAACTTTTATGCATCCTTTTACAGTTCAGTTGGAGAAGAACTTCCCGCTTTCTTCGTTCCTTCATCCCTAGAGTGTCAAGACTGTGGAACCTGCTGCCTGCAGAAGTTTTTCCTTCTCCTCCCAATCTCCAAATATTTAAGTCCCGTGTGAACAAACTCCCTCCCACCACACTTAAGACACCCACGGTGCGTTAGTACTTAGGCATCAGCCTTCGTGGACTGTCCCAAGATAAAAAAACTGATCAATTTAAGAAAGCTCTTTTAACATATTATAGACGCAATTATAGAGATTTTTTGTTACTTCTTTTTAAAAAAATTAAGGCCCATTAACTACGGAAAATTATTAATGAAAACAATAAGGCAAATATACAGACCGAATTTTTAATTAAAAAGGCGCATACTTAAAGCAAGCAGCTGCTTGTGTTATAAAATTATTTAATTTGAAATTTAATTTCTTTAAACCTTTATGAACGTCAGCAAATTTACAAAAAAGTAAACCATACCAATACCCCAAACAATGAGTGTCCCTTAAAAGTGGCTTGTCACTAGAATCTTTTTTGTATCCAATGCCGAAATTAAATTTAAAAAGTAGGTTAAAGACATAAAACTTAATTTTTTGACAAACGAATATACTTTATTTACCTTTCAGTTTAATTGGAAATGGCACGAACACTAAATCCAAGATACTTTTACATTATGTTTATGTCTATAAGTCGATCAGGATGTAGATTACATCTGATCCAAAACCATTAGTCACGAATTTGAATCCATCCACAGACGGTTTTGCTACAAAAAAAAATTCAAATAAATCTGGTTTTGATCCGATAAAATTTTGACGTGATCTTCTTCGACCCTCAACTTCCAAATACTTTTTTTTGCAGATTTTTCACTACTTTCGGTACTTATTATGTACTCAATTTTACACAAACATGAAACAAATCGATCGGTCCGAGAAAATCCAAATCCAGCAGTTTTATCCAATGAAATACGTAGGCACCGCTTTCTAGCTCAAAAATTAAATGCATATTTAATTAAAAAATCCAAATTTCTAGGGATATCCGGTTAAACCGAAGTTGGATAAAACACGGTCACTAGTCATAAAAATGTACTTTTATGTAAAAACAAAAAAGTTCTGAGGGAAGCCTGGTATAGAAATTAATTAAAACATTCATTAATCTGCATATATCTTCTTCAAAATAGTAAAAAAAAATTGTACCATTTCGCAAGCACTGGCATACAATTTTCTTTTGACTTTATTTAAAAGTAAATGTTTAATCGAAGAAAAAAAAGGAATTTCTAAGTGATTTAGAAAAAGGTATATATAGTGACATTATATTATCTGAAACAGAAGCAATAATGTGTTACTCGTGACATAAGAAATAAACACTTTATTTTATTTAATTACCAACTCTTTTTCATCAGCTTCTAAAATAAACTCTTCATAATAAAAAATCATTTAATTGGATTCTACTCTATAATCAATTAGCTCTTATGGTCTGGTCAATATCTTTTTTTTTAATTGAAATAAACTTTAACCGGTACGTTGACATTTTTTTATTGTTTTGCCAAAATCAGTCTCTCGTCTAGGCGGTACTACCAGTTTTAAGGTGGTAATAATTCCAGGCACTTCTAAAATACTTGTTTTATAGTTTCTTACAATACAAAAAGCAGCAGTACGACTTAACGGAAAGCTTATGGAAGAAAACCAAATTCTACGATGCGTCAGACAGGGCTGCATACTCTTACCACTACTCTTTAACATATATTTAGACAAAATCTTTAAACAGGCTACACAAGAACTAAAAATGGGAGTACAAATTAATGAAGAATATATAAATACGATACGATATGCCGACGACACTGTTATCCTAAGTCTAAGTGATAAATTGCAAGACCTGCAACATCTATTAAACTGTGTAAATGCAGAAGGACAAAAAATGGGGCTCAACATGAATATGAACAAGACAAAATTTATGGTCTTCAGTCGACAACCACATCTTGATGCTGCCATTTTAAATATATTGGATGTTATATCACCAAGCATCTAAGTCCAGATAAAGAAATAAGATGTAGAATAGAGACCGCCCGAACAACATTTCAAAAAATGAAACCACTATTTTGCAATGATAATCTGAATCTAAAATTACGGCAGAGAATGGTAAAATCCTACATATGGTCAGTGTTGCTGTACGAGGCAGAGATCTGAACAATTAGAGCCGCTACAGTTAATCGTTTAGAAGCATTCAAGATGTGGTTGCACCGGCGAATGCTGAGAATACCCTGGGCAGATATGCAGACCAACGAAATGGTGCTAAACAGGGCCGACGCAACACGTATGCTACTGAATACAGTTAAGTGCAGGAAAATCTCGTATCTTGGACATATCGTCAGAGGAGAGCGCTACAGAATTCTACAGATGGAAAAAGAGGAAGGACGTAGAGGAGTAGGAAGAAAGCAGGCTTCCTGACTGAGGAACATCCGTTAATGGACCGGCATACGCAGCGCAGAGGAACTATTCCGATTGGCGCAGAATCGAGAAAGTCTTCCCCAAGTAATTGCCAACGTCAGGGAGACCTGATATGGCACTTAAAGAAGAAGAAGAAGAAGAAGAAGTTTCTTAACTTGCAACTTAAAAATATGTGGCTATCTAGTTTTTAAATTTGGTATATATTACCTAGATTTTTGGCTATAGAACTTGTTCTAAGGTTTACCGTTGAGTTTTATTTCATTAAGCGCCGCTGCACACTTGCGGCTTTTAACCGTCCGGCTTCGCTGCGGCGCCGCGAATTTGCCTGCACACATACTTGCGTTTTTGCTGCGGTTCCATGGAAAACAATGGTTTGAAACAACCGCGACGGCCCGCATGGCGTCGCAACGGGACCGGACACAACTGTGCATCACTTGATCCAGCTGTTAGTACTTTGGACCTTAATTCCGGCTCCGCAGCGGAGCCGGACGGTAAAAAACCGCAAGTGTGCAGCGGGACTAAATATTCTGAATAAAATTTCTTTATAAAACAATATTAAGTTAAATGGCAACTACTCTGGGATTCCTCTTTTTTCATGAAATGTTGCTTCATAAGATTATATTTAATAATTGTATATCCAGGGACCAGGGACCCAATAAAAATTATTGTATAAATCTGAACTTAGCCATTAAATAGAAATTAAAAATTTAATTGTTAAAATTTTTATTTAAAAACTAAAAGAACTCTGAGATAGTTTTGTTAGAATTTATGACATAATGTCACAAATGACATATACTCCTGAAAACAATATTAAGTTAAATGGCAACTACTCTAGGATTCCTCTTTTTTCATGAAATTATGCTTCAAAACATTATATTTAATAATTTTATATCCACGGACCAGGGACCCAATAAAAATAAATGTATAAATCTTAACTAGACATGAAATAAGAATTAAAATTTTAATTGTTAAAATTTATATTTAAAAACTAAAGGAATTCTGGGATAGTTTTGTTTGAATTTATGACGTAATGTCACAAATGACATATACTCCTGTTGTAACCGGTATATTTATTATTTTTAAAAATAAAAAGGGGGGTGTAAATAGGTATTAGGATCTAAATATTTTACTTGGTACCTTTTTTTATGAAGTCAAAGGTGTTAAAAACCCAAAGTGCTTTACAAAAGACCTTTTTCTACTACTATATAAATAAGAAAACTTTGTGGTTCTAGCAACGCGAATGATAACGAAAGAGAACCTTCGTGTTACCTGGTTGCTAAGCGTTGCTAGCTACGAAAGTAATATTTTCAGCGCCTGGACAAAAAAGTAAGAGTAAAAAAAAGAAAATATGCTTGTGGGAAATATTAGGGTTTATTTATAAAAAGTAACTAATTTATGACAAAATATTTTAAAAAACTAGGTTAGGTATTAACATTAAAAGTAATTGTGCAATTTGAGCAATTAGCAAAAGAAATTGGAGGAATAATACTTGAATTAACAGTTTTTAAATTTGTTGTTGGGGTATCGTTATCACCTTTAACTACGTTAATATTCATATTTTTCACTGTTACTTCATTAGAGGAAATATTGGTAGGAATTTCGTGATCTTCTTTGAAATTTCCACCTTATTACTATAGGATTCAGCAATATATCCCTCCGCAACAAAGAAGACTTCCAACCTCCATGCCTTTTAAGTCCAAAATATCGACATCCGAAGCATTGGCAAGGAACGTAGTTGACGTTCTTCTAAAAAATGGCCAGTGTATCTACTAATGTCTTCAAGCTTCAAAAACTTCGCAATTTCTTTAGGTACATTTGAAATAGTGTGCTTTCAATTACTTGATTAACACATTTACTTCTTTCATAACGATACAATAAACGCTCATCTAGAGCATTCCTTGATCTCAGCTTAATATATTCCTGTAGAAATCTGACATAAGGAACTGAGCCTTCATCGTTGGTTACTACAAAGTTTCTTTTAACTTTATTTTTAGACTCCACTATTTTTACTATAGGCACGTCATTTCTTATTTCTACATCACTTAGCTTCATTCTGTATATTTCGTCTGTCCGGCATGCCCCAGCCACTCCCATAATGGCTATTACTTTCATTGCTAAGTAACTTTGAACAGGCGCGTTAAGTAAAAACTTTATGATTTCTTTTTTTTTTTAAATTTTTGACTTTTTTGCCTCATAACCATCGTTTTTCCTTTTAATAAAAGCAATTAGTTTCTTGAACTCCGAAATATCTTGATTTTTGTTTACGGAAATTGTTAACTTGAGCATGGAATATAGAGACCAGAGGGTTGGTGGTGATAAAGACTAGGATTTTTCTTGAAAATACGCCAACATCACATTCTCGTCAATCCGCCCCACATTTTTTGTAGCAAGCCATTCAGAAAACGATTTATATGTTTGATGGTACCTCTCTTTAGATTTGTCTGGCAGAAGTGAAGCACACGCAAGGTCAGCTGCCTTTTGGATGCCATTTTCATATTCATTTAACATTTTAAAATGGGAATGGATTTATACTAAATTAACAATAATTCAAAATCTGACAAGTGCTGATGACAGACAATGTCAACAATAAATGTGTTGCTATCGATTAATTTTTAACAGGTAAAATTTCAAAATCTCTGATATTTCTATTAAAACATGATGTTAATGATTATTAAATTATGCGATACATAGAACAGTAGCAGAAAAAATATAATACATTACACGATGCGAAAGGCCTTTCAAGTGTTCGGAGGTTTTAAATAGCCTCGGCTTCGCCTCGGCCATTTAAAAACCACCTCACACCAAAAAGTAAACTTTCGCATCTTGTAATGTAAATAACTATTTTCGCATATCTTTTACCTAAGCAAAATGCCTAATCTTGCATAGTTATTTTACATTTTCTAAACTTTGCCTTTTACAGTTTAAACTGAATATTAATTTTATAACCTATGCAATATGCCATTTATGGAAAAGTTTTAACAGCCATAAGATCTGGTAAGTCGTTATTTCTGCAAAAGGTAGTTGTGCTTTATCTCATGGCATCAAATCGTTTCAAGCTTTTATTTTTTATGTTATTCTTCTATACTTCTCATTTGGCTTTCTTGCGGTTTTTAATTTAAATTAATAAAATGCAATTTCATGCTTTTTGAGTTTTTAAATAGTACCGTGTAGTCAAGAAATTCTAAGTAGCACCTTGTGGTCAATTTTCTAGCAGTACTGTGTGGCGGGTCCAGGGGAAAATGTGAGGTCTGATGTAAAGTTATTAATTTAATTTACCTTTTTTTACCAGAACTTTATTATGATTTAACCAAAAATTTTTTTTATATAAATATTAAAATTATTATCATTTACAAGGCCGCCGGCAGGGGAGGTCATTAAAATATAACAATTCCCGTCTAAATCCTTAAATTTTACAATTTCGCCCAGGAATTTATATGATTGTAATTATTATATAGAAATTAAAGTCGTGGTATATTTATTTCTGTTTTTTATCTCAATAAGTCTAGACTAGTAAATTGACTTAAACTTTTTAATCCCCTCTACATTTTTTTCTGGCGGGCTGATCATTTCATACAATTTATTAGCAATACATATATTATGTTTTTTTTCTTATAGTTTATTTTCTTGTTAGTTGTTAAATAACCAACGACTATTTATGGTTTTTGTATTAATTTAGTTATTTTTTTCTTAAACTAATAATTAGATCATCGGTTTACCTTTTAACCATCGATTATAAATTTGGGTTTTAATTTTTGTTTGTTCCTTGGAAAGGATTACTTTTATCCCTTTAAATAACTCGTAATAATATTAGATTGGCTGTTTAGTTTTTTAACGAACAATCATTAAATACCTTAAAATATCAATATAAGTTTTTACATTTTTAAACTTAAATAACTCATATATGACATCAGCTGTTTAACTAACTTTGACAATTTAATATAAATTTTATACTGATAAATTAATCCAGCTTCTCTTTAAAATGTAAATTGAAAAATTGATTAGGCTTTAAGCATTAAATTAAAATAACTTGATACATATATTTTTGATTTTATATTAATATCAAGGCACAACATATTAAAATTTAACCTAATAGCTTCCTTTATATTTAATACATCTTGCCTAACCCTTTCTGAGTATAAGTTTATTTAATTATTTTCTTTGTGTTGATATTTGCATTACCTACAAATTAGTTTGTTTTTCGACATTTGTCAAGTGTTTGGTGGTAGGTCGTAAAATATCTAATTTCCAAATAAAACATTTTTAAAATTTTTATATTTTACTCTATTGCTGAATTTAAATAAAAATATTCGAATGTCAAACCTGTTCATTTGTGGAAATTATATTTGTTAAAAATTTTATTTATTTAATATTCATTAAATTAATGAAGTTTATCTTGACTTTTATTATCTCTTACCTAGTGTTATTGTTCAATTCCTTTGAGCTTCTTTAGCTCTGGCGCCTAATATATTACCTTTTTATTTTTTTTTAGAAATCCATAGGAACTAGGTTTTCCTGTATAGTCTTTTAAAAGTATGAATGCTTGGTTGCCTTCTTTCTCAATATCTAGCAAAGTAAATCTGGAAAGCATCTGCACTTATTTCCCTTTTGAATATAAAATATATAAAATTTTATATTGTAAAGTTTTAAAACTCCATTTCAATAAAATCAAAATTTAAGAACACCAAAACCTGGGAAATTATGTTATTCCTATTTCTTGCTTAAATGTGATACAAAATATTGCATCAATGATTTGTTTCTAAGCTAACTTGCATTCTACTAAACAAAATGCGTACTTAGTTAATTGAAATTTAGAATAAACAAGAAAGAAGCAAAAAGCTAATAATTTAAAAATAATATTTTTTTTTATTTTGATGAAAGTAACTTAGGAATTGGTAAGTTTATTACAATGAAGATTTTATACACGTTGTGCAAAATTTAGGTTCGATGAATTATTATCTAATTTACAAATAACCAATTTCTTTAAAAATAAATATAAAATGTTTGTGGTATCAATAAATGTACATTTTAACTGGGAAAAAAACAGTCAAATAATAGATATATAGGTTATTCCACTTAAAAAAGGCAACTTTGGGCTAAATCTTTAAAACCGTAACTGATATAAAAATGATTAGGTTCGCCATGGGATTCTACGTAACATTCTGCATAAATTTGCTTTTTTCTATCTTTACCAACAACCAAAATACAAAGGTGTACTGAAATAACCGAATAAATTTGAAAAACGCCTTGTATCTTTGAAACACAATTCAAGTTAGCCGCGATCTCTTTTTTACCGCTGCGGTTGTTTCGAAAATCAAACTCAAAAACGTGCAATAAAATTTGCTCTTCTTTAGTCCATTAAAAAGACCTCACCTTGTATGTAAAAGTCTAAATACATAATGTTTTTAGCAACAGCTAGCCGAGTGAACTCACACTTAATAAACATACTAAAAAGGTTTATATCTCATCAATTACAACCATCTTAAATATTTTTTTCACCTAATTTTTTTTAATACCATAAAATTGGACAAAACTTGAAATACTATTTTAATATCTGAGGTATTTATTTTCCTTTAAGACTAACCAATTTCAAGTTCATTAAAATATTTAAGGCTTTATCCCTATAGCCAACTCTGAGAAACATATACATACGTAATTCAAAAAACTTGTGCCATCGCCTAATAGAATATTCCCTGGTCAAAAATAAGACAAAACTGGTATATAAACCTAGCTTCGAAAGAGAGCCATTTTTAGGGTTCAGGGTGAAAAAAACATTTTTAAAATTTTGGAACATTGATCAAAATAAACCTTCTGATGATAAATTTTCGTTACAATAATGGTCCAGTGTTATAGCTTTGGAAAATATTATTTATATTTTTACCATTATTTTGTCAAAAATAATTTAATAATAAAAATATTAATAATTTGGTACATGATAATTACTTCTACATTAAAATTATTCTCTTAAATTGACTTAAAAAACAGCTTTTGAGATATTCCAATTTAAAAAAATACGGGTACGAAAGAGTAACATATAAAATTAAATACAAAAGTAATTTTTACAAAAAATATTTAAAGTGTACACCCCTTCCTAGAATGCATGCATTTAGAATTGGATTTTTCTTTGTATAAATTAGAATTGTTATTAATTTTAAATATTACCTTTTTTTTTCGTGCCACGCAAGTTTTAAATAAGAGTATTTTGAAAGCCGTTAAGTTTATCAAATTGATTCGGGAGTACCTTTTTATGCAAAAACTAAGCAGAAAATATGTAAGTATAATTTACCAAAAAATGGTAAAATAATAATTAAACACAAGTTTATAATCACACGAAATATTTTACTCATTTTTTTAACTGTATAAGGTTTTATTTAAATCGAAAAATTAATTTGAAAACTAAGGGGAAATCCCAGTTTTTATTTTTTTTTCACTCCCTGTAACTTAAAAATTGGACCATTTGGAAGCTATGTTTATATAACATTTATGTCTTATTTTGGCCAAGCAATCACTCGTTAGGCAGTGCTACATTTTTTTGAATAATTAATTAAATAATCTTTGGATAGGCAGGTCTAAAACAAAAAATCCAAAAGGTCTTTTACAAGCCAATTTACCATATTTAATCCAAAAAAAAATGGCGTTCGTTTAAAAAAAAATATAAATCAGCCGATTTTTTCACTATTTTAATCTCCACAATTGTATAAAAAATCCATTATATTTTTTACCATATTGTAATTAATTGGCTTGCAAAACGTCTCAATAAACAAAACGCGACAAGGTTTTTTAAATCGGTTTTGTAGCTCCGAAGATTAACTGTCCGCTGTTAAGAAAAAAAGTCATTTTGAGAAAAACGCGTTTAAAGTCAACTAGCAGCTGCGTGAGCAACTGCGTACATCTAAGAGCATGCGCACGCTTTTATTTATTTTACAATGTTAAGATTTGAATTTCTTAAAAATATTTTAGAAGGTGATTTTTAAAGGTCCAAGCATGTAAAAAATGCAAAAAAACGTTTTTTTTGAAACTTCTAAGTACCTTAAATATACTTTGAGAATTTTTATATAATCTAAAAAGTCAATAAATGATAGATAAACGAATTCAAAAATGTTTCTTGGATTACTTTGTTGTGTAGTTATAATAGTACGCAGTACATTATATTAAATTGTCTTAAAGCATTTTAAGAAGTCTGATTTAAAAGTCTTTGCCAACATAAAAGTATCAGCTAAATCCCTTATACTACAATATAAATAAAAAACTTGGCTTTATACAAAATCCTTAATATTGGAAACATAGATGAGAAAAATCAAAGCACATTATCCTAAAGAGTCCAAAAACAAAAACTTTTATCTTTTCTTCGAAAAGATCAACGATTGTGCCATTTATCTTTCACACGCTTCATGTCATTATTAAACTTTTGATTAATGCCTTTACTAAAAGAAAAGTAACATACGCTTTCTTTTGAAAGTGGCTGTTTCGGAAATGTTCTAGACATATGTTTCGCGATGTTTAACACGATTAAAATCTACTTGTTTTCCTATGCTAAAGACGGATGAGGAGTAAGAGCTTTTTATCACGACCAAAACTTAATGTAATAAACGCTATACTACTGCAACTTACAAGTTTTATATTTACCCTGGACTTTTGGTAATTTATTTATTTATTTATTTTAAATATGAAATGTTGTGCTGCTTGATTAAATTTTTGTTAGGACGCTCTGAAATTAAATACTGTGATGACAGATTAGGACGGTGACTGACTTGTAACTAAACGTTGTAATGTAACATGTTAAGGCGAGCGAACAAACGTTTATTTGTTCACGTTCAAAAAAGATTAACAGGAAGGCGGTACATCAAAGAAAATACTTGTTCATGCTCGTTCGGTGTGGAGGGGATGTAATTATCTAGAAATGTTCGTACTTTAGTCACTTTGCTTCATACTCTTTTCCGGACGGGAATAGTAATATTTACAAGAATCGGGTTTTTATATATACGTAGTTTAGTAATAGATATTTAAAATGGAATGGTCTAATGATAGTGTACTGCAACTGATAGACGCCTATCGAATTCGGCTGGTTTTGTTGAATTTGCTCGCAGAAACAAATGGCGATCTTCAATTTATTCGCTTTGGTGTGGACGAAAAGTCAAGACGTCGAACAAACACGAGCAAGCATACACGAACACGACGAAATGTTCGAGTATTACACGCAGTGAATACAGAAAGCTGAGCCGTTCGCGGCGAGCTGCTCGCGCTCGCGGCTGTTTCATCGGGTTGTCGGTTTTTTCGCGAATCCCTTGGAAGTGTTCAGCGCTAGAAAATCATGAATCAGTTTGTTCAGTGCAAGCGTATGACAAATAGTGACGGAACCTTCCGAATAATCTTCCGAAAGATATTCGAATATAGAAATGTTTCGTATGATTCGAATATTTCTTTGGGATATTCGAATATTCGTATTCCAATCAGCTGGGGTACCTATATTACTGCTACTTATCGGATGATAGTTCATTCGATTCGCGGTTCATTCAAGGTCCATCCTAGTTCAACCGAAATAGGAAGAGCTATCAAAAGAATGCACTTGAAATATTAAATGTCGGATGCCACATTGTGATTCGTTTTATATTTAATTACAATATGCATTTCCATCATAAAAAATTTTCAATTTAAAATGCAGATACTACACACAAAAAATTAATATCAAGAAATTCAAGAATAGAAATTTTCCACAAAGTGTCGACTTTTTTGGCAGCCAACAGTATACTATTCTATACAACACACCGCCGCACCACAAATAACAGCAAAAAAATTAACAACGTACACGAATACGTATGCGAACACTTCGACTTCGGGCAAAGACAATTGTAGTTATCACTATAGACACACAGAACAATGTAAAATTTTTGGTAATAGGTTTGGACGCTCGCTTGCTGAGATTCCTTGAGCGAGCGTCCATCGAGATACGTGCACACGCTGCTGTATAAAAGAACACTGTTGCCAAACCATTAAAAAAAGTAACAGAAAGTAGGAATTATTTCTGTCGAAAATAGGCTCGAATTTATATTCGTTTTAATAATCTTAATCTTATTTTTTAATTTTTTTTTTCTTTATTAAATAATGGGGAATTATTTCCTAAAATATATTTATAACTAGTATAAGAATACACGTTGATAAACATGATTTCAAATTTTACAAATTTTATTTTTTTATTATTAGACATCCTTACATAACAAGAAATCTTTTTATAGGCTCACCTAAATTTATTTGTTTTTTTTTTAAATAAAATCCAAATAAACGCATGTATTTTTTAGTTTATTGCTATCTGCAAATAAAGTGAGAATTATTAATTAAAGTGTGGCCAACAAAGAAGCAAAAAAACGGCTAGTTTTTTGGAGTTGAATAAAAAAAACGTTTTTGTTTAATTCATTGCATATCGTATTGCCATTTGTGCATTGTGATTTGTTTGTGTTTTCCTGGTGGCAATTAAAATTTGTATTCTTGTTAAAAATGTCGAAACTTATGCCATTATTATGACTGCCGAGTGAGTCGAAAAGCAGATAAAGTTAGGGCTTTTCGTTTTCCCTACAAGAATTAATAGTACACTATGTGAGCAATTGATTATAAACTATCGTAAGTATTTATCTATACATATTAAAATTATTTAGACTAATAAATACCTTTTTATAATTATATGATCTACACCTAAAATTTATCCGGTGTTTAAAGTAACCTTTTGATAGTTATTAATTCAAATGTCTGATAGTCAGAAGAGTACAATAAAAATCGTTTAAAAACTGCCTGTTTTTTCACATTTATTTATTTAGAAAGAGCATTGTTGTTTTTTTGCAAATTTTTTAAAATCACTTTTTATTTATGGGTTGAAAAGATGCCAAATCTAAAAAATTGCAAAAATAGTAGTGGTATTGAAAGTTATTCTCACTGCAATTTTGTTTTAAAATGGACCTTGAAAAAATGAAATAATACATTTCCATTACTGCGAAGACAAATAAACCCCTATTTTAACTCTGTGGGGCACAATTATCCCCTAAAATGTATAAAATCATGTACCACCTTAAAATTGCAAAAAATAAGATTTTTTTCGGACATGTTCTATAAGAAATAAATGTATATGTGATAGTCTACCACCCTTTTTTATGGGTAAAGCTAATTCTTATCAGTGAGAAAAAATGAATGAAATCCTAGTTTTTACAATAAAATTTTTAAATTTTCTTTGATCCAAAGTATAAAAAGCAGGTGTACCTAGATTTTTTGAGATTATTTTTAACCAAAACCACCCCTGCAAGATATTCTAAAACATGAAAATCATATAAATAACAATCTCAACATGAAAATAAAAACTAAATTTGCAACACCAGTAGAAATAACTTTGATAATGTGAGAAAATATTGACGTATGTTGTTTGTCCACTGAACATTTGAAAATTCTTAGTCAATATATTCATCACTTTCGCTTCCATTTTCTGCATAAAGATTGAGTTCATTAGCCTGTGAGGTTGAAGCTCGAGTTCTGTCATTTAGGGAAGGCAAACTTCTGAAATATGGATGGTAAGTTGGAGGAATATACGGTAGGTCAAACATGTGCTTCTTTTTCTTGACAGCTTTTTTACAGGCCTTCGCTCTGAATACAGTGGTTCCTGGATAATATTATTCAAATTAGGAGGTCTTCCTTGACGTCGATTTTTTGATATCAATTTCATGAAATGGAAAGTCAACCTGCAAAGGTTTCCTTGTAAAAAAAATGGTATAAGGTTTATTTTTGCAATATCTTAACCATTTTATATTTAACCAATTAACTTTAGCACCCATAGGCATTGTTTTTCTGTTGCAAATACTTTCTTCCAGTTTTTTTGTTGATAGAAAACTTTCCGATTCATCACTGTTACCGGGAACGGATTGGTCTTTTTAGCAGTAGCAACTAAATCAAACCAATCTCTAGGACCATAGATGAACTGTTTCTTTCGAGCTTTGACTCAATAACACCAAAGTCGGCGTCATTTGCAGGTAACTGTGACCAGACACCATAAATTTGTGATCAATATAACATGGGGCCATTTCTGAATCTTGAACCAGTTTCTGAAAATAATAAACTCAATTTTATGTCCTGTTCTGCCTGTGCAACAATCTGAATACAAAATGATGTGGTTATGACTGCGAGCATGAACTTTTAGATGCCTACTCAGACACGCCCAATTTCTTGTGATCCCCGGGAACCTTCAGTCTATCCCACACATGTACATGTAACCTTTATTGTCATTAAAACTGTGTATCCTCAGATTATAAACATACATGTTTTGTTTATGTGCGCGACAGATGCGCTTACTCTTAAGCTAGAGCTTTCTCCAAGTCGAACGTTAGCACATAACTATTTTCCCCGCTGATATCCTGTCACACCATGGCTGTCCTAGATTGTTCAGCTAGCCGCCTCATGGTTGCGAAGTTTATCGATATCTGCCTTACGTTTTCATCATTTTCAAGCAACGTCAGAATATTCTGCAACGAATCGCACAATTGGCAAGTGTCTTTTTTGCTGGAGGTTTGAAATGTAAATTAAAGGAGTTAGAAAAAACGATAATACATTTTCTCCCTTGACAGGTTCTGTACCATCTTCACATTTTTCAAAGTGAGTTGATACATTTTTTTATGGTTAGATCGGATTTAGGATATCTCCTATTTGGTGCATCAGAGAGTGTAATGGCTTCTGTAAGAAGGAAATGACTGAATATGCTCCTTTAACTTTTGTTACATCTATTTTGTTAGCTGGTTCTCGATGACCTCTTCTCTATCAATACAGGCAGATGGCTGTGAGCTAGAGGATACCTTGTAGATACGAGCATCGCTAATGTGAAACGTGTCAATGAAAAATTTTTTGCAACAAGTTGACAGTTGCAGTGGTTAAGTAATATTTTATTGATTTCGTTTTTGTCTCCTTTGATGAGTTTAGCACGACGTTGCTTCACTGTAGCGTTGTGTATCAGACCCGAAGATAAATGGTTTTGTTTGGTATATCTCCCAACTTATAAAACGATTCAAAATCATTCGCCTCTCCTCAGGACTTACAGACTCAAAACACTTTTCTAGAACATCCACAGTCGACACTTTTAAAAGTCTTCTCCAACATGTTCTTCCCACTTCTGTTTACATAAGCTTTTCCTGAATGCCTTTGTAAGCAGAATTGACTGTTCTTTTCCATGCTTCTTTATTTCCTTTACGTTTTCTTCCTTGTGCTTTACCCACACCATTTGGCCTTCATTGTCATTATTTTCAAGTTGAATCCCATTATTAGGGTACAACTCGGGTAAAAACAGACGACTCAGACGAGTCTAAAAATAAAACAAAAAATTCAGGTGCCAATCAGTGTAAGTCATAAATAAGGTAAACAACGTTTTTGTTTTGCCTAAAACAGTATAAAAACATTCTTTAACAATAGCTATATTAAAGAGCAGGGTCATTTAGTATCACAAAATAAGAATACATATCCTAAATTTAGTTAGTTTTACGAATTTGCATAAAATTTAAACCGTTTATGTTTATTTTACTTACCGGAATCAGATGAATTTCGCTCGTTTTCTGGGCATACTCTGAACCACTGTCAGAAAAAGGTTCATTTTCACTTTCTGGAAAGGTCCATATTTTTAGTTGCATATAAATAATACGTAAGACCTAATTAGATTTTCAAGCAAGACCAAATAAATACCGAACGGACTTACCTTGAACCGACTTACACATTTAGTGACTTACTATGGTTGGCCTCTGAATAATTTTGCATAAAAAATGTCAGTGGTCAAAATAAGTGCAGCCATTCATCGCTTGATCATAGAAATAATGACTTAAGTGTTTTTGTCAAAAATGAAAGTTTAAATAACAAAAAATCAAGCATGCAGCAAGTCAAGAAGATTGACTTACACTGATTGGATATATATATATATATATATATATATATATATATATATATATATATATATATATATATATATATATATATATATATATATATATAAATTTTTTTAAATTATATATTATTTAAAAAATAAAAAATTTAAATAATATAAATTTATTATAATATTTTTTATTATTATATTTATAATAATATTAATATAATTATATATATATATATAATATATATATATATAATTATATATATATATATATATATATATATATATATATATATATATATATATATATATATATATATATATATATATATATATATATATATATTTATAAATATAAAAAGTTTTATATGATTTTACACATTTAAGGGGAAAAATTTCCCCCCTTTTTTCAAGGTAGCTTTGATTAGAAATGAACTCGAAAACCTAAGAAGGCCTATTTCACACATCTGGGATGAAAAAAAATTGGGGCCCAAAAACGTTTTTTGCAAAGTAATATTTTTTCCATTTTTTTGATAATGCGGTTTCTTTAATTTTAATTTTAGAGTGGTTTATTATCAAAACTCACCAAACTGTCCATCATATTTGAGATATCCAAAACATCTAAATCTGTTTTTACAATTTTAAGTTGTATATGATTTTCATTTTAGGGGGTGGATATCCCCCGCAGGGGGGGGTTAAAAGTAAACTAGAAAAATCTAGTTACACCTGGTATATATACTTGGATTAAAAAAATACCAACCAAGACTTTTCTGAAAAAAGCTATATTTTATTTAATTTTTCCCATTGATAAGGGGGAGTTCCACCCTAGGGAATAGGGGTAGTTGATTATCATAAACATTAATTTTTTATTAGACATGTCCTAAAAATCCGATGTTTTGCAATTTTTTAAGTTGTTTATATATTTTAGGGGATGATTGCACCCACACAAAGTCCATGGGGGTTGGTTTACAACCTATTAGTAATGGAAATGATTATTTCATGTTTCAAGGTTCATTTGAAACAAAAATCGCAGTGAGAAGAAACTTAACACCACTACAATTTCGCCATTCTTTTTTTTGGCGTTTTTCCAACCCCCCCTTAAAATGGGGGTGTTTTATTAAAATTTGCAAAAAACGAAAAGCAAGGCTCTTTTTAAATTTTTTTTTCGACGAGTAATTTAGTAAAAAATTCATATTTGCATTTTTTTTCTCACCTCTCTGTAAATTTTGAAAAAAAGCAGGCAGTTGTTGCGGTTACCCCCCATGATTACAAACAAGATTTATATTTATTTTTATGATTGAAATAAATTTAAAAAAATTAATTTCCCGGGGATTGGAAGCCACTTAATAGTAATTTTTTTCTTATTCAATTTATATTTTATATTTCTCTAATTTAACTATGCAGGGAAAAACTCTAAAGCATTGGTAAGATTAAAAAAAAATGTGAAAAGTAAGGGGGGTGCGATTCAAATACTATATGTTTGTCCCGCAAAACCCAGTTTGAATTAAATCATCTGCTCCCTTTCCCCGGATGTACAAAAAATAAAATTTTTTAAATTTTATAGTTTTTTTTTTATTTATTTTGAAAATAAAAATGCATTTTTTTAAAGTTTTAATTTCTAGTAATGTGTTTTATATTCTATGTGTAAAGACAAATATTTATTTTTTAATATCAATTTTAAATTTTTAAAAAAAAATTCAAAAAAAATTTTTTAATCGAAAATTACATTTTTGAATTTTTTATTACTTTTATTTTCGATAAATTTAAAAAAATTAAAATATGTAAAATTTAAAAAAAAAAATATTCATGTTGATTTACATCTCAAAAAAAAGTGGGGTCGTGATTTTAAACAATTACCAAAGTTTTAGAATAATAATTGTTTTTTTTTATATTGTTCTAAATAAATAGGTATTTGCGTAATATTTAAAAACTATACAATTTAGACCCAGCCACCCTTATACTGGTGAAATCGCCATTTTAATCAAAATCCACAATCCATTAATCTCTTTATTATATTTTTAAACGTTTACATACGTTAATAAAGTTTTTAATAAAAATTAAATAGATATAAAGGAGCTGATGTGACGATTATTTTTTTACAACTGAAAAAGATTGCTCAAATTTTCCTTTTTTTTAAAAAAAAATTATAGGACTGTAATTTGATTTGTATTATTGTTAAATTTTTAAATATTTTTAGCAGCTTTTCCTTTAAACCCCCGGGGGGTCACTAGCCAACTTATAAAAAAAATTTAGTTCCATTGGGACTTTTGAAACACTTTTGTATTGACGGTCATATTAAATGATACCCATGCACAATTATTACCTTTTTGTTTACAAAAAAAAGTTAAATTAAACAAAACTCTAATGTTATTTTATATTAAGAATAATAATTTATTTATTTACTAACAGCGGTGGTGAAATTCAGCGTACGGCCTCAAATAGGCCTTACAAGGGATTTTTTTTGCAGATTGGGTTTGTATGCGGTTTTTTGCATTTGATTCGTAAAACGCTACAAACTTAATAAACAAATTTAATTAATGGGAAATAAAAAACTGATTTGTTTTTTTAAAAATGCATTTAAGTTTACAATTATATATTTTTTCTAATTACAAACTAAAAAAATGCATTTAAAAAAATTATTTTCAATGCACAACGGCAGTGTTTCATGTCCCGTTAAATGCATTTATTCACAAAGTTTTTAGAGGTTCATACGAATCGAATAAACCGCATTTAAATTCATCTTACAGCACAAAAAATTCCTTGTGCATTACTACTGACCCAATCTGGCAAAAGCAGTTTGTTGTTTTTGCAACAAAAAATGTGCGGAGGGAGCCTACGCTTTAAATAGACTATGACATAGTAAGGTCAACGGAACCCGAGAGGTACCTCAGCGGTAAAAATTAAATATTCTTATAAAACTCGATTGTCGGCAAAAAGTATTAACAAAGGGACTGGGCGTCTATAGTATCTAAAATTTTCTTTGCTTCGGGGAAATCGGCGGTCGGCGGTGGGCAAATATAGAATATCGACTAGCGTTAATTGGTCAATGTTTCGTATGTCGAATGATTTTACGAATATAGGATCTTTCCAAAATAAAATATTCGAATATTAAAATCATCTGAATATCCCATCACTAATGGGAAAGTCGATATTTCTTGTATTTATTAAAATAAAATGTATTTTCTGAGGTTTTTTTTTTATTTTGTGTAAAAAGGGATGAGGGATCGGAAAACCCTGCTTTTTGTTAAAAAAATAGAAAAAAAAAAACAAATCTCTGGGGGGTACTCTCAAAACATTATAAACAAATTTTAAAAATGACGCTTGGGGGGAACTTTGGGGGATAAAATTTGGGGTAGATGTAGAAGAAGGAAAAGTCTGTCTTTTCGTGTTCTTCTTTGGGTTCTGTACAAATTCGTTACCCAAATACGTTTTTTTTTTTGTCTTTAAATAACAGTAGCGTACTAGCAGAAATGCAGACGCGACCTTCATGTCTGACATTTTCGACGACACTGTAAAGACGAATGGTGGATCACTCGTAAACCGAGCATTCAACCGCAAGGATTCGCTACGATGTGGTGATGAACTGAACGGGTTGCTGTAATGTAATGCTTATAGCGAGCATTACATAACAACGTTTGGTTACAAGTCAGTCGCCTTTACACTAGCATTATTATTTGGCTCACAGCATATCTTATTCTTTTGTAGATTTTTTACAAAATATATCATTTTTTTTTATTTTGTTTAGGGGTCTTTTTTAAATGTGGGTAAGCTCATGACGAATTTGCAGATTGTAACTATACTAATAAACATAACCTTCAATGTATAATCACTACCTTTGGGGAAGTTTAAATTTTTTTGATCACAATTACAAAAAAAATAATAAGTGGTTTAAAAATTTTGTTTAAATGCAAGAAAAGGATTTTTAAAAAATTAGCAAGTATATTACCCTTATTTAATCAATGTGTACCGGGTGGCCTATTTCCTAAATCTAATATTGTGCAGCGCAATTAACTTCCCTTTCGACTCTTGTTGGTCAGTTCAAAAGAATATCAATTACAATGCATAGTTTTAAAGTCTAATTGAATGCAACGCAGTCATAATATCTTGTGAAACCTTTAACATTAAAATTCAAAATACACACGAGTACAACGCCACTTGACATAACCTAATTCATTGTAGCATTACGGGTTTTCTATGTATAATTACTGCCTAAAAAGAAAATTAATTTGAATACGTAAGGTATGAGTGGGTATGAAAGTTATTAAATATAACCCTTTGAAAAGCCATTGGGATGTTTTCTATTTGAACCATACAAAAAATATGCAAAATTTATTGCACGCTGTTACACTATCATCCAATCAAAATAAAAAATCGAGAATTGTATACTTTTTTATGTTACTCTTATTATGTACACTCGATCATCCATGATTACCGCTTCTAGGTACTTAAATTCCTTAACCACTTCGAAGTTGAACTCATCCAGGGTTATATTCTGCCTGATTTGAAGCCTTGGATTCTTTGTAACTACCATGTATTTTTTTTCTTCATTTACTCGTAGGCCCAGAGTACCTGCTTCTTCCTTCAAATATAAAAAAACCTCTCGAAAGTCTCTTGTTGAATGAGCCCCTGTGTCTAGTGTTAAATTAATCTAAATCCCAAGCACAATTGAAAATCGTCTTCAGGAGAAACAAAGTAAAGGTGTATTAAAGATAAGTGTAGTGCCTACTTAAAAACACTCCGAAATTCTTCTAATGCGTGTTAACTTCTTCAAATTAACAGCATTTACACGAACCTAAGCTTGTTCTTCAAAGGCAAATAATGAGTAAATTGTCCAAAAGAAAAGGACAAAGTGATCTGTCAGAAACACCAACCAAGATAATAAAAAAACAATAGTGGAAGACACTTAAATAAATAATTTTATTGTTAGGGACATAGACAATATCTGGATACTATTCTAGGCGAGAAATATTTTGTTAAATTAATTCAATATATTCTTTGGCAGAAATGGGCGCTCTAAAAAGGGGATATGATTGCTTGGGTCGAGATGGACGACGTCCTCAGCTACATGGTTATTTATTTTTATATTTGCGATTGTTTTAAGGGCTAACCTTGTTAATGTATTAAAGCGTACAACAAACAGCTATTACTATAAACAGTGCTTTTAAAATTTTTGGATAATTTCTGTCTATATATGTACAAAAAAAAACTTCTGTATTAAAAACGGGTACTATTTGAGTAATACATAAAACCACACTATTTTTATGATTTGTTTAAAACACATGTCATTTTCAGTTAATTTTTATTTTAATGCCAACCAAAGTAATAAAATGGAAACATCAAAATCTATAAAAGAAACGATACAAATCCGAAAAGAAGACTTTAAACCCCAAAACACCTATCGATAGCATTATAAGGATATATCTCTTAAAAGTCATACTAGATATGTATGTATCTAACCCCTTATTAAACTCGACCGTTATGGGTCCAGCAAATCCTCATCCGACTAATTTAATATTTCCGATATTTTTTGAGCTTTTAGTTTACATTGCTTAAATATTTTTTATGTAAGCTATTATTTAGTATAAATTTATATACGCTAAATAAAAACAAATGAGGTGTTTTAGCAAACATGACACTGCAAGTGTTTTAATCGTCAGTGTTATTACAAATAATTATCAATGATCAAGATCTAAAAAAAAGTTGGTAAAGGAATAACGCGACGGGAAATAACACCTTTTAAAAATGACACGGTCTTTTTTATGTTTAAATTCTCAGGTTTGGTATATAGATTAATATAGAAACTACCATTAGTTATCATTTTCTAAATCAAAGAAAGAAAACTTGTCATTACGTGTGCGCTATTCTTGTTATTGTATTATTTTATGATTTGTACATGTTTCTTGTTATTTTTATATGATTAAAACATTGCTAAACTGAAGATCTGTTATATATTTTGTCTAACTCATAGTTAGTAATATATTATAAAATTAGCTTTAAAGATTTAAACACTTTTTACGACACATAATTAATAAATTATCCACCACCATCCTCCAAATCCATCTGTTTAAGGAGGTGTTTTTTAAACCACTTTACATTCGTAAGACATTATTCTATAGTTATCTTTTTCTAGTAGTTGCTATGGATATGATAAGTTTTTACACCATGCTTGAATTAATGCTTGGAATACTCTGCAGTGTGCAGGTTATTCTGTTCGCAAATAATAATTTTATATAATAATTGTTAAAAGTGTTTAAGAGCTGTTCAGCAGTTATAAATGTAAAAGTGTTATTATATAAGTTAAGGTGATGGTAAAATATTAGCAAATAGCTTCAGGGGGGATTAAGCATGTCTTAAGGTCGGATTATGCTTGAAAAATTATGAAAATAAAAATAAAATTAACACATCATCCAACTAATGTGTTTCCTAATTGATTATAGTTACATTAGGTCTTCTGATCTGATAAAACGGCTCATTTTATCTCAAGAAGCAAAAGGTCCTGATACCTTTTAATTAGTTGATGAGCATAAAATGTATGTTTGTTATTTTGAAATATTGTACACTATATTACTTTTTTGTAAGTAGCACACTTTTATGGAAGATGTAATTTAGAACTAGGTGTGTACAGAAAGTGTAAAATAGTGTAAACTATTTCCGAATAACCAGTATGTTTGGCAAATATTTGTATCCAAAAATTATTTTGACAAAAACACAATGCGAAAGGGAATAGTACCATCGAGTAGGAAATATGCTCAAAATGTCATCTGCTTCCTTTCTCCTACGAATGTTTTTTTCGCCGCATACTATTTTGGACTTACACTGAAATTTGTTTGTTCTACTGCAGTTGTTTTATAGTATTACACTTCAGTATGTATAAAGAAATGTTTTTCTAATGTTCCACATAAAGTAGTAGTATGGATTAAGGTAAACCACAAAAGCTTTCACGATCTTAAAGCTACTGAACAACAGTAATGCTGTAAAATAAAAATGTGCTAATTTTATATGTTTACTATTATTTTTACCTTTAAATGGGCTATTTACGAATTTGTCATATATATATATATATATATATATATATATATATATATATATATATATATATATATATATATATATATATATATATATATATATATATATATATATATATATATATATATATATATATATATATATATATATATATATATATATATATATATATATAATATTAATAACGTATAAAATAGGAGTTTCTGGTGAAAGATTTATTTTTCAATTTCTTATGTGTCATAGTAACGTAAAAATTTTCTTTTAATATATTTTATCCCTTTTTTTTAATTATATTTTCTAATATCAAAATTATAAAGTATGGATTAATACTAATGTGAAAAAAAGTAATTTGTAAAAGATTTAATGGTTTGCTATAATAGAAAAACAACATTCCAACTTTTTAATTTGTGGGTCTTGTGGATAAATAAATATTGAAAAAAATGGAAATGTCTATTATTACTTCCACGCCCTTATTTTGCTTATGTTTTTTTGACAAGTATACTAATAACCAAGAAAGGTAAGTTGGTATATATGTATTATTTTTTACAATACTTTAAGAGGTAATAAAATACATACTTTAAAAACCGATAATTTAAAACAATAAATAATACTTAGTCTTTTTCCCAGATTCTGGTTTTATACTGTGTTAAATTACTAAGTGTGAATGTATTTAGAAATCAAAAACCTTCTAAAAAATGTAACAAGTACTATATTTTTAAGGGTAAAAAGAAAAAGTTATTGTTGGTTGAAAAAAATTAAAACGAATGTTTATTCTAAAGACACATTTTCTTTTTGTTATAACAATAATAATGGTATATTGTTTTTTTTTATTTTCTTTCAAAAACGAAAATTCTTAAAAAAATAGGAAACTTTATTTTAATATTTTATCTTTTTAAAAAAGTTTTACTACAATCATACAATATAATTATCAGCAAACAACAAAGAAAAGAGAAAATTCCTTATATGTCATTTAAAAATAAAAAAATAAATTATTCTACGGGTATAAAATTTTTGGGATTATATATTGGGATTGAAAATTTAAGTTACAGAAAACATATAGACTATCTTCGAAATTATCTATCACCTTTAATAGGAACTTTGTTTAAGATTCGGAATTATATACCCTTAAAATTGCTTAAAAATATTTATTATAGTTTGGTACACTCAAAATTACAATATTTAATTTCAGTATGGGGTTCAGCAAACTCAAAAATATTAACACCTTTAAAAAGACTTCAAAATAAAATTATTAAATGTATTCATAAATTACCATATCTTGAACCAACAATTAATTTGTACAAACCAAATAATTATTTCGATATAAATCATATATATAAATTAAAAACATGTATATTCATTCATTCCCTGAAATTAAAAGAAAAAAATTCAAATATCATACTTAAAAACATTAGTAACTTGCATGGGCATAATACTAGACAAACAGTTTTTAAGATCAATACTCCATAACGGAATAAAAATGTACAATAATCTACCAATAAGAATTAAAACAATTAAAAAATTATCTTTTAAAATAATATAAAAAAATATTTTAAAAATTTAAATTTTACTGTTTTATTAATGAGTTCTTCTTAAAGTTAATATATTGTTTTATTTTTTAATGTTATATTCCCCAATAAACTGTATAGGGTTGTTTTATTTTTTTTAATCAACCATTTTTTTAAGAATAAATACCATAATCTGTAAAACAAATAATAAAACAAGTCTCTTCATTGGTCAATAACGTTTGTAACCATGGTTACTAGCTTTTTAAACCAATGCGATACATTTTTTGTTTAGTTGTCATTTTTCAACGAGAATAAACATATAGAAAAAAAAATATAGTACTCCTTTAATAAACTATATACATATATTATAAAATTGGTTGTAAAAACTAAAACAAATTTTACATCTAGAGTCACACTGTCTTTTTGTTATTACAATAACGCCGAGTGATGATCGCGTTGTTAAATTTAGCAATGGACTTAGAAATTTTAAAAAAAAACGGTTTGTTTTAAAAAAATGTCAGTTTTTGACAGGTTGCCTACTAAAATCATTGAAAAACACAACAACAATGACCTTTTGTTAAATATTCTAAACCGTTGTTAACTTTTAGCAATTGCTAAGTCCATTGCTAAATTTAAGAACACGATCATAACGGCCTTAAGAATGGTTAATTGAACTTTTATTTTCTTCTAAAATAGAATTTAAAAAAAATAAGAAATATTATTTTAAGATTTTACCTTTTTTAAAAAGTTTCTATTTTATTCGTTTGATTTTATTGATGAAACTTGTGTTCTTACAGGTATTATCATTCGATCGTCAATGATTCACTACAGTTGATCAACTTAAATTAAACCCTGCAAATATATTTTATAACCTATATTTATACCCCACTTATTATTTAAGAAAAAATGTCCCAAATTTCAAAACGTAATTTGGTCATTAAACAAAATAAATATTAACCAACCTTATTTTATGAAAGATTTAATAAAATATTCTATAATGCAAGTTCTCACCACAAAACAATTTTTGATTTAAAAATCATTACAGAGTTTCTTTAAACTAGGTTTTTTTATACTTTAATATTTCTAGCATAAAATGAAATATGTCAATTTAAATTTATCAAATATGACACAACAACCTTTTATGATACATGACAACTGATTTTAAAGGATAAAATTTTTGGAAAAATATAACTGCAGTTATACAATTTTAATAATATTCGTTAATATATACTTCGTTTTCTAGTTATACAATGTAAATCCTGTATTTTTGTGTAACTTTCGCCAACCCGGCAAGGTATCTTGTTTTAAAAATTTAAAATTGTTTCGAAAACGATTTTACCTTTTTTACCGATATTAAATCAAATCACAAAATTCTAAATACAAAACAATAACTGGCTAAAGCCGCATTTCCACGGTTTAGATTTAGTTGATCAACTTTAGTGGATCAATGAAGATCGAATGAAAATAACTGTGAGAACATAAGTTTCATCAACAAAACTTATACGATAAAAATGAAAAGTTATGTTCTCACAGTTATTTTTATTTGATTATTGGTGATCCACTTAAATCAAAGCGTGACAATGCGCCGAAATTTTGGAGACGTAGAAAGTACAGAGGCAACATATTTTACGTTATTTTGACATTTCTTCCTTCGCCTCCTTTTGAGGGGTGGGCAACAGCTTTGGAATTTTATTTTAAAATATGAATTTATGTAAAAAAATTATTGCTCTACCAATTACGGAATTATGATCCAAGGTAGTTTAATTGATTTTAAAAATAAATAGGAGGTTTTAACTGGCCTAAGACGCCTTTCCATTGTAATCCGTAAGGTCTTTTTAAATCAGTTGAGAATTTTTACGTATTTTTCGTGAAAACGCCCCCGTTTTAAAAAGATTCGTATTTTAGAATTAAAAAAATAAATAATTCCATTTAAATTTCAAAGTAACCCCAACCCCCCAAAAGGAGGTGAATGAAAAATCTCAAAAATATCGTAAAATATGTACCTCCAGTACTTACTACGTTACTACTAATTTCGAAAAATATTTTAAACTGTTTTCAGCATATCGTATTGTAACACTTTGAAGAATTCATTGGGTATAAAACCTATTACCCTGACATGGAATTTCATTTTCTAGCTCTTGGGACATTAGGACATTTTTTTATATTATCTTTTTATTGCTAAAACACTTCTTTAATATATTTTAACTAAAACATTTATAGGTATAAAATTCAGGGGTAAATTTACGCAAAGGCTAAGTAGGCTGAAGCCTAGGGCGGCAAATAGTATGGGCGGCAAATTTACGATTAATTTTTAAAGCAATGTAATCATAAATTTTAATGATATAATAATGATTTTGCAGAAAAAAGTTCAAAGAAAAATGCTAGTATAAAGTTTTGCCTATAATTAAATAATACATAGTTAAAAAAGAAAACATATTTGTTTTAACATTTAAATTTATATTTTGTTTTTATATTATGAAATTTGTTTGTTTTAAAGAATTGTTATTTAATTTTCTGTATGTTTTACTTTTGTTAAATTTGTTTATTAAATTTTTATAAGAATTGCTAGTGAAGTTTACATTCTTGAAATGCTAAATTTTTCGTTCTAACATCCAAAAAATATTGACATATTAGGGTGGCAAAAATGTATTAGCCTTTGGGAGGCAAAAAGTTAAATCCGGCCCTGATAAAAATGTAAATATTCTGGATTTTGGTTCTAAGGAAGAGCCTAGATTAGCTTTTAGATAGTTCAACAAATGTAATAAAGTTAATATGTTAGGTGTAATAACAAGGAATGATGAAAAAAAGTGCAAGACTAAATATTACGGTGTACTTTGCAAAAACAATGTCATAACGTTACTCTTTTAGCTAAAAGGGCATTTTCAATGCTATTTGCTACTGACCTTTATTGCAAAAGTTTGTCGACAATAAGATATGCTATTGAACATTTAAATAATATTAAACCATATTGTTTAATCTACGTTTTTAACTTAACTGGCCTAATTGCTTTTTACCAAAAGGTATTATTTAAACCCTTTCTACAAGACACAATTTTAAGTATAATTTAACTAGATTGCCAATCAAATAGTGTCGTATGGAGTCAAATTATTTAAATTGTCCAATTCAAGGCCATTGGGTTTTGGGTATCTATTAAATTAAATCGGGAAAAAGGTTTTGAATTCCCAAATTTTTTTTAATTTTTTTTATTTAATTTTAGTTGAAACCCCCATTTTTTTTGTTTGGTTTCCAAAAAAAAAAAAAGGAAAAAAAAAGTAATAAAATTGGGCTTTTTGGAAGTGTATGGATAATCTATAAAAAAAATTGGTCTGGAAATTTTAATTATTAATTTTTTTAAAACAAAATGGGCAAATAAAAATTTTCCAAAACCCCAAAAATGGGTTTAGGAATTTTTTAAATTTAAATAAGTATAAACGTTTGGAAATTCAAATTAAAAATCAGGGTTTTCCACCCTTTCCCCTTTTTATATACTTGTTTTAGTGGTATGGAAATAAAGAAAAGGGAAAGTTTTTTTTGTTCTATTTTTTTTTTATTTTTTATTACAGATTTCTTTTTTAAATATTTTTTTTATTTAAATGTTTTTTTTAAATATTTTTAAAAAATTTTAAAAATTTTTTAGATTTAGGAAAAAGGTTTTGGAATAATTAAAAATTTTTTAAATTGAAAATAATTTGAAGGTTTTTTAATTTTTTTTTTTCTTGGTTAAATTTTAAAAAATATTGGGGTTCCCAAGAAAAATAAAAGGGGGAAAAAAATAAACTTTTTGTTTTTTTGGAAGGGTATTTTCCATTTTTTTTTCTTTTAAAATTAAAAAAGGAATTTTATCTTAAAGAAAAAAAATAAATTTTTTTTTAAAAAAGATTTTGTAATAAAAAAAGATGTGGTTAAAATATTTTATTAATTATTATATTAAATTATTAATTTTAAATTTATTTTTTTTTTTTAAAAAAAAATAAAAAAATATATTAAATTTTTAAAAATTAAATTCAATTTACAATAGAAACAGAACAACAAAATAAAATCAGTTTTCTAGACTTAACAATTCACCATAAGAATAATTCTCTAAAGACAGAATGGTATACAAAAGAAACCTGGTCTTCCAGATACCTTAATTTTAACTCACAGCATCCCATTTCCCAAAAAAATCGGTAATTATTGGCCTCGCTGATCGAGCAATTAAATTATCCAGCCCGGAATTTCGCGAAAAATCTATAGAAAGAGCAAAACAAGCCCTTAGACTAAATAATTATCCAAACGACTTAATAAATAAAATTTTCAAAAAACGCATTCATATGTTCTATAATAAATGCCAACCGAAGACCAATGTAAATAAGCAAAACTACCTTTCTCTACCCTACATTCCCGGGTGCAGAAAAAATTAATAATACATTTAAAAACACAACATTAAAGTTGCGCATAAAGGATTTAATCTTCTAAAAAACAATTTTAGTAGTTTAAAAGAAAAAAATCCCCAAAACAAAAAAGAGTAACATTGTGTATCAAATCCCATGCAATGATTGTAACGGCGTATACATTGGACAAACAAGTCAACTCTTAAAAAATCGGTTAAATGGGCACAAGTATGACAAAAAAAATAGAACGGCTTTGTCCAATCATATGGCAAATAATAACCATACTTTCGACTATGAAAACGTAAAAATCCTACGTACGGAAAATCATCAAAAAAAAAGGGAGCTATACGAAATGATTGAAATTCAGAAAAATCCAAAAAGCGTAAACTCTAAATCAGATACCAAAGGTTTAAGTAAAATTTATTATAATATAATTAATTAGTCAAAAAATAAAACTTGATTTCGGTGATGCATAAAGGTGTATTATTGATAACAAGGAATTATTCTACAAAAAAAAACAAAAAAATATAAAAAAAAGAACTAAAATTCCAACAGATAGATTTGTATTGACTTCAGTAGCTTTATAAACATATACACATACATGTCATGTTCGTCTTATAAATATTTCAGTTATTTGTTCTTTATAATAATTGTGTGCCGTAGCAGTGTCTGTTTGTTTATGTTTTTAAATATGCAGGATAATGCACTGACATGAACCCTTCTTTTGCAGGTAAGCCAAGTTGTTATTGTATTTGTATCGCTAAATTCTGAAACAAGCGGTTTTTATTCTCTTTTAGTTGTCTTTTCTGATGAAGGTTAAAGTCTACCGAAACGTCAAAATTTAAATTAAAATGTAGTTATCACACAAAACAAGATCATTTTTTTCCCGGATCCAATTCCCAAGAAAAAATTTTCACTAAAAATATATATACATATATTAAGATCCAAGAAGCCAAAAAAACAAGTATATATATATATATATATATACCGGGTGTTGCTCCGTCGAGCGGGACATAGGGAATCCCATGTAAATTTTGAAGTGGTCCAATATTGGCTCCCCCAATAATTTTAGAAGAAAATATTATTAGGATTTTTTAAAGAGCACGAAAAGTTGTACCCAGTGTACAAATTTCAGCTCTTCTCAGTCCGCCAGCTAAGAGATAAATGCTAAAATAAGTTACGAATCTCCTATCTTCTTACGCGCCCTGTATTATTAGAAGTTTATAATAAAATACCAGAAAAATTATTTAACCTCTTACTCTCAAGTTGTCAGATCAATGTCACATCATTTTTAAATAATGAACTACTCAAATCAAGAAAAAATCACTATTATAAAATGGTTTTATCAGGGAAATAGTTATCGAAGAGTAGCGGACATGTTTGCAGCTTATTTTCCCAATAGGCCAATACCAAGTAAATCGAAATTTGAAACTACAGGCACAGTAATCAATAATTGCAAATGTGAAGAAAATCGACGTAAAAATCAGAGACAAATTGTACAAAACGAGAGGGATTTAGACGTGATACTTTGTGTAGAGGAGGCCGAAGGAAACATTAGCACGAGACAACTGGAGGACATTACTGGACAAGACCACACCACAATAATAATAATAAACAATCTTTATTTCTTAATTATGAACAATACATAAATAGAAATAGTGTCAAATTACAATTTAAGTTCAAGTTTTCTATTACTACAACACGATCCTAGCTCCTATAAAGTATTCATCTAAATTATATGGTTCTATATCGATCAACAATTGAAATATACTTTTTTTAAATTTCTTAATATTGTCTGTAAGTTTCACTTGAGTAGGTAATGAATTTTAAAACCGAATACAATTATAATAGGGACTCTTTTCAGTTAATGCCAACCTGTGTCTTGGATATACATAATTTTGTGGTCTTGTTAGGTACATTGTTTGTGGCTGACTATTGCTAAATAAGTGCCTATTTTTATAAAAAAATAACAGGCATTCCTGGACATACATTGCATAAGCTGTTAATAATTTATTTGCTCTGAATTTACCCCTTCATGTTTCCTGAGTGTTAACCCCAAGAATTGTTCTTAGTGTTCTTTTTTGGCAAATTAAAATCATATTTAAGTTACTACAGCCTCCATAAAAAATTATACCATATCTAATATGCGATTCAAAATTTGCATGATACAGTATTATTCTAGTTTTTACATCTAGGAATTTACACAATACTCGAAAACTATAACAAACTGAGTTCAACCTTTTTTCCATATGTTCCACGTGTTCATCCCAACATAGTATATTGTCCAAAATAACACCTAGAAACCTGGCACTGTAATCCAAATCAAACTCCTGACAACTGATATTAATTTTTTGTGGTTCTTCTCTTCTCCCGCGACTTGGTTTGAATAGCATAATGCTGGTTTTAAAACTATTTAATACTAATTTATTTTTCGAGAACCAATTGTCTGCCTCCATCATTAGTGAGTTTGCTCTATCAATGGTTGTTGCCATGGTCGATGAATTCACTAAAAGGTTTGTTTCATCTGCATAGCTTGTAATAGTACTGCCCCTCTGTTTCAGTAGTATTTCAGAGATGTTATTAGTATAAATAATAAATAAAAATGGGCCAATGACACTTCCCTGAGGTATACCAATTGTTAATTCTGATTTTATGATATATATATATATATATATATATATATATATATATATATATATATATATATATACATATATATATATATATATATATATATATATATATATATATATATATATATATATATATATATATATATATATATATATATATATATATATATATATATATATATATATATATATATATATATATATATATATATATATATATATATATATATATATATATATATATATATATATACATATAATAATAAAAACTAAACAGAGTTTTATTTGTGGTTTTCTTTTATTGAAAAGATATAAAATAGCCATTTTATGTATTTTTCTATGGTAAAATTTAAAAGAATACTTAGAAAAATTATTTGAGCCACAAAAAAATATGGTTATTAGGTACTATGCAAAAAATTAGGTTATTGTGTTTGTCTAGCAGAATCAACATTGGGTTTTACCGGAGTGGATAAATACGAGTAAATATGTTGTAAAAATAGGAAAATAATTCCCTACTGCCTCGATATACCTGTACAAAAACGTAAATCCGTTTTAAGACAGTTTTTAATTTTATATATAATTATATATATATATATATATATATATATATATATATATATATATATATATATATATATATATATATATATATAAAAAAAATAAAAACTGTCTCAAAACGGAGTTACGTTTTTCGTACAGGTATACCGAGGCCGTAGGGAATTATTTTCCTATTTTTACAACATATTTATTTATCCACTCCGGTAAAACCCGATGTTGATTCTGCTAAATCTGATTTCAGTACGGCATCAAAAGTAAGATTTTATTTTATCTTACTGCAAGGCAATTATATTTGTCTTTTAAGTAACCGCTTGGCACAATTTTGTGTCTTGTGCATGCCTCCCTTTTAAGGGAAGGAAATTTAAATTCGTGACTTTTCCTAAACCGTAAAACTTAAAAAATCTGTGATAAACCCTAGAACAATCACAAAATCTTAATAAGTATTAAATAACTGAATACTATAATACAGAATATTAAAATACAACTATCTAAATAATAAATGTGCTTTTTATAAACAATGTTCTTTTCTTCTGACTTTATTATCATTGAACATAGTTGCAATAATAGGCAAAAGGCATTTAATGAATTCTTCAATAATAAGAAAATTTAGCACGCTGCCAAGTATCCAAATATAAGGGTTATTAATTCGCGAATTAAGCAGATCAAAATTTAAACATTTCCGAGCATTTATATCGGTTTAGATAAAATTCGCAAATTTAATACGATATGCAGTAACAAAAGTTAAGAATGTATCTGTAACGCCAATTTGAAAACATTAATAATACACTTTTACAATATTTTAAAACAAAAAATACAAATCTGAGTTAAATAAATATAAAATGTGAATTTTTTATTAAATGGTACATATAAAACTTATTTTTCCAACACTTTTATAAGGGATCTTTTTACAATCACGAATAAACTTTACGACTTACTTTTCTGGAAAAACTTAATACACTTATTTCCTTTTTCTTGCATGATTCAGTAAACTCCTCTAAGTCATAAAAGTGGATGACACTCGTTCAGTGGAAATAAAAATAATAAATCCGTTTTTTCCTTGCTCCAATTATTACTTTTTTTGATGATTTAGCCTTTCTAAATTGATCTTGTATTTTGCCATTTAACTTTTTTTTAATACCTTATTTTATTTTCTATCTAATTGAGATGTACCAATAAAAACAATGGCCATTCCAGTTAATAGGCAGCTATCAAAGGGATCTATAAAGAGATTTGTGGCATAAAAGGAATTTTTCCTAGTTAATAGGTTGCTATTTTAACTAAATCCAGAGTTCATTTGAAGGGTACAGGAGAAAAATGGGCTAAGTTACATTTAATGATTTTGAAAAAAAGTAATTTTAAATTTCAAAACGCTACGTATTTGGTTTGACAAAATTTTCTTTTTACCAGTATGTGTCCCAATTATCTGGGATCTGTATGTCATAAACTGTAAGCATTTTAAAAAATTATTGAAGAAAAAAATCAACAATTTTTTGTTAATTGGTGGTGACTTAGCCCGTTTTTTCCCTGAATTTATAAAAATGTTGTTTTGTGAAGTATGTTTATTTCAGTTTATATCCAGCCTTATGCCTATATATAACCAACCTAGTGAAACAAAACTGAACTAAAAAATAATCTTCGGTAGTCTCACATGAATCCAATCACCTCAAAAGAAAACTTAATAGTTCGATTAGAGTAAGAAAATAAGCTAAATTCTTTTTTGTTTACTTATAAAGTTTTTTTTTATAGAAATTATGCACCAGTGAGGCAAAATAATTTTAAGCTTTTTTTCCACAGAACTTTTAAAAACTCTGCAATTTGGTATTAGAATCAAAATGACGAAAAAGCGTTTAAAATAGCAAGTACAACGCTGCCGAATAGACAGGTAAAAACGCGCACGTCTTTGCTCGGCACCGCACGGACTTATCACGTTATTCCCCGGTACGAGATATTATTTTTTTTATTTAATATCTCCTGACTTATGGCGTTCTTATCGGAAATTTTTTGTAGAACAAAATTTAACAATATTTTCTATCGAATAATGTCATAATCTCAATTTTGCTAAATGTTTACCTACCCCGTTTTTCCCCTGTACCCCTGATTTATAATATGTTTTAATTGTAAATCTATAAATCCTACAAATCTTAAATATTGACACAAAATCATAGAAGGAAAATCTTATGGAAATATTAAAATAACGAAGGTGTAAATCACTTAAAAAATAAATTAAAATTAAATGTTTTTTTTAATAAATTAAATTATGTTACAATTTAATAAAGAATAAAATAACTTATGGATATAGGTTTGCTAAAAGTATAAGACGCAGTTTTTTTTTTATAAAATTAACCCCTCTTTGTAACTCTTACCAAAACTATCTTTATTTTTTTTTTTTGTAAATAGGCGCTCTTTATAACTTGAAAAAAATACATACATAGCTGCAGCAGGCTATGTACGTATTTAATTTATTTTAAGAACTTTTTTTTAATTGCCACTAAGCTTGACACTTATAGACGAACATAACATTAAAGTTTCGCTTCATTGTGTAACTTTTTAAATAAAGCCAGTAAAATTCCCTTTGGGCCGCCACCTGCCTAATTGCATAATCTAAATATAATAATTTGTTAATTATTTTTTAACTTTTAAAGAAAAATATAAATTTAATAGAGAATACATATTTATTAGAAATATACATACCAGTTGTTTAATTAAAAGTCAAAAATATATTGGACACAATATATTTTTGATGGATAATAATGATATACGTGTTATTAATTTAACTCTCACTTTAAAAAAAATATTTTAGGACATTTTTCAATGAGATCAGCAAAGGCAAGCAACAGTGAACAAGGTCAGTAACTGGATAGGCAGTGAAAACCGTGAGTCGTTGGGTGTGGTTGGGAATCCATAATAAACTGTTGGTCTCGCCTGGATGACAATATCCAGACGTTATAATGGCACTACCGCGTTGTCTAAAAGATGTCGTAAAATACAATATCTGCATGTTTTGATACTTAAACAACATTAACAGAACTGAAGAACAAATGGGTTAAACATCTAAAAACCCGGCCCCACGGTACCTGGTATTTAGGGTTTATAAAAGTAGTCTGTCATAAATATTTAAAAAATAGTTTTAAAACCTTTTTCATTTGTTTTTAAAACATATTTATTTGCTTAGGCGTCATAGTTTTAAAACTGCAAGTATTTCCAAAATTAATAATATTTAAAAAAGTCTGCCCAATATGAAACCCTGTAAACAGACACAAAATTGGAATCACGGAATTACGTTTTGAGCTTTGTGTATTTATTTATTTTTTTTTAATTGTAAGAAAACCGTTTAATATAAAAATGTATTTGAAATCGCAGGGTTATGGAACTACAGGATTAAATGCGTTCATTTTTTATTATCAGGTCATTGATTTCATTATTTTCGATATTTATTTTTAAATAAAATACGTATTAGTTGATCAAAAAAATATAATTTTATTCCATACATTCATACGCACACACAAAATTTTAGTACGTCCCATTATTTGAATTATCACTCAGCTCTAAGTACCGAGACCAAAATGAAAGCGTTATCATTTTAAACAACATAAAGATCGGAATTTTTGGCGAGTACTCAACTAGGACGTTTTAATACATGAATTCGCCACAACAATATAAAACAGTTTTACAATATTTAAAAAGTTAATTTTAAAAAACTTTAGGTTGCGCTCTATTATTTAGGTATCGAACATAATCGAACACATTTGTGCACTTAAACGTATTTTATATCAAGTATTTTATATCCTGGGAAGAGCAGCTTAAAAATGATGCAGCAGCAAATAGTAATTTACGTTACAAGGCCGGAAAATGGTCTATTAAAGTACAAGTCGAGATTTTTACGGACAAGGCGACGGAGGAGCCGAATCTGGCATTTCTAGACGAGTAGTTTAATGACATTTCACGGCCGTGTTTCGTATTAATAATAAGAATAAAATTGATGCGGAACTTTAATAAAAAAGTTCTGAAGCAACAGCCAAGTCTTCCGGAAGATATCAAAAAGAATATGAGATATTTTGTAAATAACACAAAACTTAGAATGTGGAGAAACCAGTCAACGAAAACATTATGTTGGCTTACTTCTTGGATGTGGTAAGTATAATTAGCTTTAATAAGAAATTATGGTAGTTTAGTAACTTTATTGGTTTTTTGTAGTCAAAAAAGTCCAGTAGTTCGACATTATGGGCGAAATACCGGTAAAATCAATGTTGATTGTCAATGAGAACGTAGATATCTCCAAAGTAATAGCTTTCCTAAAAAAACAGTCTGTGGGTCATTAACCAACCCAGTCCAAAGTGCTTACTAGGGAAAAAATTGACAAATTTATAAAGGAAGCACCGACAGAGACATTTTATTAATAAAGGTATTTTATTTTGTTTTACTAATTTTAATTTCACAAAAATGTTTTTACAAATACCTATAAAATTGATCAATGTAAATGCCAAATTTTTATACTAAAATAATTTTTTAACTTCTACTAAATAAGTCAAAGTGGGCATCTTAGAAAAAAAACTGGGTCCCCTAGCCACAAGTCTAGTTTGCATTAGATAAAAATGTTTATAGATATTTTGTATTGTTTCAGGTTGTGGCACTGTTAGGCATATCTGGAGGGTGTATAAGAGAAGAGCTGTACAACCTAAATGATGCGGATTTACAAGCTACGGGATTCCATATATTTTTCAGCATCAACCACACCAAAACTTATGTTAAAACGGTGTTTATTGTAATTGAAGAAATTTTTTTGCAAACTTTTCGTCAGTATCGCAGGTTATGTCCAACAGACATCCCAGAAAAAAGCATTTTTATTGAGTATAGAAAAGGTAAATGTGTGAGCCAACAAGTGGGCATCCATTTAATAGGAGGAGCATCCAGCAAATTGCTAAATTTTTGAAAACTGGACGTCGGCAACGCTTTTAGCCAACGCTGGAGCCGTTGTTAGTATACTAAAGCGTCACAGTGGCTGGAAGAGCACGTCTGTGGCGGAAAAATACGTAGAAGAGTCTTTGGAGAGTAAAACAAAGGTGGCTCAAATGATCCAAGGTGGGGAAACGTTTGTGCAGGTTCTTCACTGTCAAAGCCAAGCTTTAACATTTTTGGTAACAACTAGTAGTAGATCAGAAGATGTACCTGCCCCTGTAAATATTTTAAATAATTTAAACTGTAGTATTACCGTTAATGTTTATGAGTAATTTTATTGCAACTTGCATAATAGAAATTATTCAGAATTAACCCTGTGTTAGTAAAAATACTAAATTTCGGTTTCAGTCTGGTAAAGTTACTCTACCCCCCTAGTGCTGTAATGCATCATTTCCCGGACTCAAACTGACAACGTAATGTAGTATATTAAGGTATGAAATAAAAGTATTTTAAACCCTTTAGGTGCCAAATGTAAATGTTAATAAATCAGAGGGAATTGTACATTTAAATGTTTGAAGAAAAAAAACAGCATGATTTTACTTTTTAATGTTTTGTTTCGACCTATTTTTCTTCTTTTTTATTTTTAATATTTTTAATTGTGATAGAATATCAGTTTTAATTTCCAATATTGAAAATACGATTTGCATCTAAATTCAAAGAAATTAGGATTGTTTTTTATATTGTTTTATTCATCCATTATTTAAAACACCTTATAAATATTTAAT
This sequence comes from Listronotus oregonensis, assembly GCA_019359885.1. NCBI lineage: Eukaryota > Metazoa > Arthropoda > Insecta > Coleoptera > Curculionidae > Listronotus > Listronotus oregonensis. The sequence goes on from JAHBCN010000648.1 coordinate 92,084, forward strand.
GTAATTTCTTTAATTAGAATACCAAAGTTAGAATAGAATATTATATTTTCTTTTCGCAAAGGATCTAATTTTAAGAAATGTTCCATAATACTGTTATCTCCCAAGATTCAAAGCCTAAAGTAAATTTAAGACGGACTTTAAATACAAGCAGACTACTGTTTCCCTCGTTAGGAAAATCCCTCCATCGGCTTTTAGCAAAAACTTTAGCTGCTTTTAGACCCATTTTAAGAAATAAAAGAAAGGTCGTCCTTCTTTAATTTTTGTCTTAGTGAAAGTTATTTCTACTTGGCAGTTGAAATGTTACAGAACTTTTTTTATGGGTATTTTTAAATTATTGATTATAAATACATAATACCATTAAACGTAGCAGTTATTTCTTTTTTGTATGAAATTAATTTTTTTAAATATGTTCTATAGTTTTGTGGCGGATTCATGTTTCAGTTTCTTTCTTTGGGATACTCGTCTTACTACTTTTAAGAAAATGGAACTTTTTGAGCCCTATGAACTTGCAGATCGCCTGCAACAAGAAGAAAAACCCTCCAAAAAAACCAAAAATCAAAAATATTAATCTACATTTCGGTGGCAAGTCGGCCATCGTTGTCAAGAGGAAACTAAAACAAAAAATTTATTTTTGCTCTAAAAAACTTAGGAGATTTTGATGGTTCTTATGACGTTTTGTCATAAATGACATTAGGTTATTTGACTAGTATATGTGTAGTATTCAAAAAGACAAAAAAAGTGGTAAAACTCAACGAATAGATAATAAATTTAATAATCGTACTATCTTTAAAACACAAAACACTATTGGATCTTAAGTAACAAAAACAAAACCATACAATATAAAAGAAAACACAAAAAATGTTGTTTATAAGATCCCTTGTAAATGTAATAAATTTTATATAGGTAAAACTTTCAGACCATAAGCATAGAAAAACATAGAATATACATTAGAAACACAGAATTCCACAAATCAAAAATCTGTCAACACGCATTTGATAATAACCATATAATAAACTGGAATGCTTCTAGCATTTTAGCAAAGGAAACGTTCAAAAAACGTAAAATAAAGTGCATTTATTTTATTAAATAAAGATAAATATGTAGCATCAATATTTGTTAATTTAAATAATATATGGTTACCTATACTTGATGCTGAAGTAAATTCAGGTAAACTTAAAATCAATTAACACACTTTACCACCTTTTTTTGCATTTTGAATACTATACATATCCAGTCAAATAACCTAATGTCATTTATGACCAAACGTCATAAAAGCTTTCAGAATTTCCTAGGTTTTTTAGAGCAAAAATTTCTTAAATTATAATTTAATTTTTTTAGTTTTATCTTGACAACAGTGGCCGACTTATCACCGAAACGTAGATTAATATTTTTGATTTTAGTTTTTTTTTGGGAGAAGAGTTTTTTTTTCTTTTTTGTTGCAGGCGATCTGAAAGTTCATAGAGGTCAATAGGGCTGAACAGGTTCAGCTCGTTATACCCCGGGACCTGGACCGAAGAGGTCCCATTTTCCAAAAAGTAGTAAGGCGAGTATCCCAAAGAAAACAAACTAATTATTTTTTTTTACTCTCACTTAATTTTTGTTTGCATTTGTTTTGGAATATAATGATGACATTTAAAGCAAAAAGTTTGCTTTTGCTGTACAGGATGGCGCTTTTTTAATAGATTTTCAGGTTATACAAGAAATAGATAGTGCAAATCTGATGGTACATTCTCGAGTTCGATTTGCGAAACAACTACAAAGATAAAAAATTGGCTTACTTGATTCATCTTGAAGGAAAATAATATTTTTTTTTTAATCATTTGCTAATTATTTCTTCTTTATTTTTTAGTAGACTGCAAATTGGCATAGGTACAAGTGATCGCTTCAATATTTTGTATAATATTTAATCGAGAAATAAGAATAACAAACATACTGTCAGATTTTCGTGTTCTTAATTTTTTTTAATTGTATTGATTTTTAAAAACTTTAAAGTATATATTATCGTTAAATTTTATTTTGAGTGCGGAAAAAAAGTGCAAATGCTTTACAGACGTATTTCGCTAGATATCGAGAAACAAAGCAACCGAGCATTAACGTTTCTAAAACACTACATAAAAATATAGTTGCCTCTGAATCGTTAAAAAATAAATAAATAAATAAATAATTAATAAATAAAAAACCAATAAAAAAATTATAATAGATATTTAATAATTAATAATACTGTATACAACAACTGCAAGATTAAAATAACATGTTTCCTAATGCCTTTTTTCCAGAAATATCTATTTTTTAATTTATTTTGAAACGAAGAGTAGAATAAGATACAGTGTGTCCCACTTAAAAAAGAAGCACCTTTGCATTATATCTATTATATCTTTTAAAGTGCAATCGATAAAAAATGAGCACGTTACTAAATCTAAAAAACTTGCTTTTTATTTTTTTCCATCCTTAGTAACCACCGAGATATAAAGGTGTGCTAAATTTGTCAAAATTTAAAAACACCCCTTGATCTTCGAGACGAATTAAGTTAGCCCCGATCTGTTTTCACCGTTGCAGTTGTTTCGAAAATCGAATTCAAAAATGTGCCAACAGATTTACTTTATATTTAGTTGTTTTCTCGAAAACAATGAAAATACATTGAAAAGGCGCCACCCGCGTATAATTCAGATCTAAAATATATTCATTTTTTAGTAAAGGTTAACTGTGTTGTCATATTAAAAAAATCAGTTTACCTATTTACTTAAATACATAGCTTTTTTTTTATCGGTGCATATACATGTTAACTTGGTGACATGTTTGAGACGGAGGAACAAGAGTTGTTTGAAAAATAATTAAGGTGTATTTTTAAATATATGTCATATGACCCCAAAATACAGGTTTCTTAAAAATTGTTACGTCGGAAATAGCAAAATATATGCAGACATCATAGGAAAGCTATAGCAGAGATAAATATACTTAAAAAGGTACCATTCTCCTCTTTTATATTACATATTTGTTTAAGACTAGTTAGTACTTAAATATTGTCTTCTGTTTAAAACTCAAAACCCTTTTATCCGTCTTGTTGGTTGTTAATCAATAAATCAGTGTTTTTTAACTTATTGGTTTCCATATATTCTAGAAAATTCGGTCTTTAGTTTTAATTTCCTGTGCGTAACATGTTGAAATTAAGATCAAAAATACTATAAGTATCTAATAAATGTTTAGCGTAATTTTAATTTTATTTTTTTTATGATTGCAACTAATGCTTTCTTTAATTCCAGATTCAAAATGCCTGCCTGTTTGTGCTATGTAAACTTTATGGTATTTTTTGCAATTTCACCGATAAACACCTAATTTGTTTTCTTTTTTGGTTTTCGTCTTGTTATTCTTAATATTGGGTCTTTGCTTTGTTATTATTAATATATTTTTAAAGACAATTACTTCCTTAGTTAAGTTAATATTGTATAAGCAGACTAAATTAATGTTTTTTTTAGTGTTTTCTACTCTGTTCTTTTTTATTATAATTTTCTGTCAATGTCAATTTACTTAAATTAGTTTTTCTTTGTATTTTAATCTGTTTCCAGTTAAATGTATGGGAGGGCAGTCATGTTTTTGTCTAAAAACCCTTTAGAAAAATGTATGTAATAAGAATTGAAATATGCTGTCTATCTAAAAGGTTCACAACATTTTTATTAAATGAACAAAACGTATACTTTAATCGCTCATACCTTTGTAAGAATTTGGCTGTCTGAAAAATCGTAGTAAAAAAAGTTTTGTAATTCAAATTTTTACAAGGTAGTATTGGTTATAAATCGCAAAATTACGTTTTTGCACAATAACAATAGACAAAAAAAGGTAAAAAATGTATTGTTTCTCTGAGAATCTCTATATTTGTCCTGAAAAACCATCATGCTATATAAAAAAATGGTAAAAATATAAATATATATGTTATTGTGTAACGTAAAATGCTAATTATCGTTTTATGTCAAAGCATTAATGTTTGTTCCTATACACTTTTCAATATTAATAGTTAAAGTCAAATAAGTGAAATATTTTTAAATATTATCACAGGGGACGGAACTGCTTCTGATTTTATAGGTAGTATTAAATAACGCATTTAATAAAGCGATTTACAAGACAGTAGTTACAACTGTATGTCTTCTATGCGGCAACATAACACCAATTTATTTAATTACGTATTTATTACATTTCTTATTTACCAATTAGCGGCAATAAGAAATAAATGTTATTTAATATAGTACGATAATACGTGGTAAATAGATCTTAATCAGCTGACTTTGTGTCAACCACTTAAAAGGTATTTTCTCAGGGTCCCAAGATATTTTATGTATCCATATGGTAAGCAGAGCGTTGAGAAATAAGCTTTATCGTTTTCACAGTTTACACTGTGTGACGTAGAAGATTAAAAGATAACCAAAATTGTATTGTGTTAGGATTATGCTTAATGAAAATAAACAAATATTGTAAACACTTGTCGCTAAGAATATAGTTAATTAATAAATTTTATATGAACTTCTAAGGGCAATATTTTGGTTGTACAGAGTCTTTGATTATATTTACGTGGCTTCTGAGGCCTTTATTTTTGAAGACAGAGGAAAATGTTTTTAATAAAAATTGTGGGATTTTTTCCATATTATCTTTTGAAACTATTAGTAAAAAAATATTGCAATAAAAAAATGTAAATATATAGACAAATTCAACTTTTTTTAATAAAACACCCTGTATATTATACGCTACAACGAAAGATCTTTTTTTTTATTTCAGATATATATACATTGATGATATTTGGATGAACCATTTTTGAGATATTTTAGGTTAAATTATTAATAAATTACAAAATTTCATATTAGAATCAATAAAGCCATGGAAACAATAAAATTGTTATGTTGCTGAATTTGGTGAGGGTTTTCTCTGGACCAATAATGTTTATTTTTGTGAATAAACATTCCTGCTAAAGTGAAGAAAGACTTATCGGTGAATAGAATTTTATTTAAAAACTTTGGATTCTGCTGCATAAACCTAGCTATTTCCAATGCATACTTAGGTCGGTCCTGCATGTTTTGTTCAGGAAGATTCTGAACGGACATAAATTTATAAGGATAAAATTTGTAAAATTTTAAGGTTAAATAATTTTTTAAATCTGTTTTATTAAGTTTAGATGAATCCGAGATTGATATTTCAGGATTTTCTAAAATTATTAAAAGTAGTTAGTGCAGTCCAATAGAAAAAGTATAATAATTATCCTGAAAAAACGAGGATATTCAAAACTTTGTTTTCATTTCGTGCTGCAGTCCTTTTCTTTGTTTTAAAGCTTTTTCGTTCAATAAACTTTCTTACTATGTATTTAATAGTATCTATAGATGGTACCCGTTGTTAAAGACATAATAAGTAATATTCCCTTTGCACTATCGTCACATAATTTTTGTTCCCATAAAAAAGACGCATAAAATCGATTTTTTTGTTCTTCTGAATAGCCCATTGACAATAAGCAATACAAACTACTTTTAATAGTTAAAATAATATATTTCAACTTTTTTAATATCAATACGTCAAATTTATTAAAACAATTTTATTGTTTTCATAGCTTTCTTGATACTAATATGATTTTTTTTTCAATTTATTTGTATTTTAAGCTTAAATATCTCAAAAATCGTTCATCCAAATATCATCAATGTATATTTATTTGAAATCAGAAAAAAAAGATCTTTTATTGTAGCGCATAATATACAAGGTGTTCCATTTAAAAAAGTTGAAGTTTTCCATTTTTTTATTGCGATATTTTTTTACTAATAATTTCAAAAGATAATATGGAAAAAAAAACTACAATTTTTATATAAAACATTTTTTTCTGTCTCTAAAAATAAAGGTTCCAGAAGCCACGTAAATATAATCAAAGACCCTGTACAGACCTAAAATTTTTAAAATTTCCTTTTTAAAAAACAAACTGTTTTTATTTTCTTAACCATTTATTTTTCTTGTAAAAGTTTGCAATAAATTGGTAAATATTTTATATTGATATTGATATATATATATATATATATATATATATATATATATATATATATATATATATATATATATATATATATATATATATATCATTTTAACAATGACTACTTATGGAAATCTCTACTAATAAGGTAACTATATTAATTTTTGTAATTAGTCACAGCTCTATTTGTGTTTTCTCTTTGTATTGAAGACATTCTGATGAAGGCCTCATACTAGAGAGCCGAAACGTTAATTTTAAAAATTATATTTTATTTAAAAAATTTTGTTTTATCTGCCTTTAAACCCAAGAATACTAAATAATAAAACAATATACCTAAACAAGGCAAAGAAAAGAAACCACTTCTAAACTAAATATATATATATATATATATATATATATATATATATATATATATATATATATATATATATATATATATATATATATATATATATATATATATATATATATATATATATATATATATTATATATATATATATATATATATATATATATATATATATATATATATATATATATATATATATATATATATATATATATATATATAAATATATATAAATATATCTTAAAAGTTTCTTTAATTTAAAAAAATTATTTTCCCAAAAGTTTAGCTAAATAACTCAAAAATTGAGCTGACGCATAGAGGGATCTCCTTTTCCATTTAAAATGCATGGGAAAAAATTATTTTTTCTTATTTTCAAAATAACTATATAAAAATTCTTTTTTTCAAATTTTGATTCCAACTGCCTTATAGGAAATTAAATTCTGTACAAAATCAATCCGTTATGTTTTTTCCTAAACTGAATTAAAATAAAGTTACAGAGCATAGAAATTTTTAATGATGGAGTAATGGGAATAATTTACTTTTCAACAAGGATAAAATTTTTATTTTATTTTTTTTTTCGACAATAAACCACAATAAAACACTGCTTTGACGAGATTTAATTATGTTTAGTATGTGAACAGTGATAATTTTGTATTTAAAAAGTAAAAATAAAATAGAATAAAAATTGTATCTTTGTTGAAAAGTAAATTATTTCCATTACTCCATCATTAAAAATTTCTATGCTCTGTAACCTTATTTCTATTTAGTTTAGAAAAAAAATAAGAAAAATTGATTTTGTAGAGAATTAAATTTTCTATAAGATAGTTAGAACCGAAATTTAAAAAAAAAATGTTTTTTTTAAACAAATATTGAGAACCAAAATTTCGATGTATTTTAAATAAAAAAGGGGACTCCCCTATGCGCCAGCTTAATTTTTGAGATATTGATCTAATTTTTGAGAAAATTTTCTTTTTATATCAAAAAAACTTTAAAGTATTATTTAATCAAAAAAAAAAACAAAAAAAATGTTTGACACAATCTAACATATACATTATGTTAAAAATCTTAATTTTTTTTTGTTGATTATTTTGTCAAATGTAAGTTTCTTGAGATGTGTCATTTTTTTCCAGGGTAAAGATATGTGTGGTGGAATAACGTATTCTAACAACTTATAAATTTTTTGTAAAGATTCTAATTATTCAACATACTTAATCTAGGTATGAAAAAGCAGACTGTCAAAAGATGTGAGTTTTTTGCTATTGAATGTAAAATAATGTTTTGCACTAGCCTTTGGTACTGCTTCATTAAAAGTATCTACAAAATAGGGGTGAGCGATATATCACTACCGGTGATTTAATCGCCGTTATTGAAAAATCGCTGATAGCAAACGTTGACTAAAATCGCAAATAACGGCGATTGACTGAAACAGCGATTTTTTAAAATATGCGAAATCGCGTCAACTAACATGCAACAGCTAATCGCTTTCCATGGCGTTGAGTGAAATAGAGCGAAATGCAACGTATTTTATTCTAAGGGTCCTCGACTCCATCTTCACGCCCCTCACTAAACTATGAAGCAGAATTACAGGTTTATAATACTTCCAATTTTCAATGCAAAGAAAGGTAGGTATAGAAGGTATAGAAGTATAGTAGAAATCTTTTTTTGCATGGCAAGATTTAAGACAACGAGTTCCTTTTATAACCTCGGTGATTTAGTACTTTTTTAGTTCGCTTTTGTTTTATTAATATAGATAATCTGTGGTTCGCTTTACCTAACTTGGGGATTCAGTTATTATACCTATCATATAAAAGCGGTGCAGGCAATATTTTTATTATTTTCAATTTCAAGCATTCGTGATTATTTCTTCGTGCCAATCCATATAGTTAACAAAGAAAAGGTGTAGTTAAAAAAGTAAGTATTTTACATTATTTTTCCATAAAAAATACAAGTTTCCTAGTCAGCAGCTGCAGTTTTACAGTTTATGATCAGTACAATGGAGACAGACAAGTGAAATTAATATGCTGCAGCAAAATTATTCACTGAGAGCGCTAATAGCCGCAAATGATGATAACACTAGTTTGTAGTTTGGCCTAGTACGAAAAGTCGCGATGGCGATAACGCTTTTAAATCGCCGTTATTTAAAAATCGCGATCGCCGATAACGGCGTTATGCAAATATCGCTGTTTAGCTCATTCCTACTACAAAAGCAATTATACTGGCTAATCCTTTAAATCAGAGGCCAAGAACTAGTCCATAAAAGAAACAGGTTTTTACCAGCTCATCGGTGTGCAAGTAAAAGAAGCTTTCTTATAATAATAAGGTCATTATAAGTCAAGCAGCTTTTCTTTAAATAGATCCCAAAATATACTATTACTCCGGAAAAAAGTGATATAGGTCAAAAAGCAAGTTTTAAGTCATATGCTTAAAATCAGATAAAATGTGACAGATTATACACTAGAAAAGTAACGTAAATACCTACCTTAATCCACCACCGACGGGGTAATATTATTTTTTTACTGCCATTATATTGTCGCTGCCACACGAAAATATCACGTATTTATTAAGACAAAATTTGATTACTTGAGACAAAGTTAAGAATTTTTATAAGAAAATCTAAGTCTTTTTGTAACCGTTTCTTTGTAAGTAGCAATTAACCTACTGATTGGCATATAAGAAAAACACACAAAAAGTGCCATAAGCCAAAAAAATGCAGAAAAACTTGTTTTTGGTTAGCTTAAAATTAAAACTTTTAAAAAATCATAATATGTTTTTAACAGAGTTAAGCACTCTTTGTTTAGTATAGAAAAAATACTTTTTTATTGAATTAAAGCTTACGTACACCTTAAAAATCTTAGATTTTTCTGTTGAACATTTTGTCAAATGTAAGTTTTTTAAGCTGTGTCATTTTTTTTCGGAGTAAAGATATGTGTTGTGAAACAACTTATTTTCCACAACTTATACATTCTTTGTACACATTCTAATAATTCAACATACTGTAAGGGTAACTGAACATAAAAACCAACATAAGTCATTCAAATGTTATTAAAAAAAACTTTGAGTTAATGTAATAAATTTTCTTGGGGTTCAGGGTAAAACTTTTTACTACATGTAATTGAAACAAGATAACTAGGTGTAGCTGTCTAAGAGTTTAAAATTATTATTTAAGTATGTTATTTAATATGAAAATATTAGACCTTCGGAAAAGTATACTTATCTTTTTACTCATAAATAATTATATATGACAGACGAGTAATTTTATCCCTACCGTATTAAATTTTATCTAATAAGATTCAGGTGTATCATTTAAACTACTAAATCGGTATTTAATGATTTAAAAAATATATAATCACACTGGTCAAGATAACCAAATTGAAGTTCATTGTTTTATCTATTTTTGTCATACCAATAAAAACTCTTAATCAGTTTAAAGATAAATTGAAATTTGTTGAAAACGAATTAATCATTATATTAAGATTTATAATATTGGGAAGCGATAATTGTTTTTTTTCTTATAATAAATTATTTTAAAATTATACTGCTAAGTCTTTAATAGTATATGGACGGGAATTAATGCAGTCAAATTCAAAGGGCGTTTAAAATTACCAAATATATAACTCTAAATATAATTTTTTTGCTTTTTTAGCTAACTTACCTGCTACTTTTTATCTATGCCTAAATGTTAAGTTTTTTTTTATGAAAGAAACCCAACCTTGCAGGAGCCGCAATCGTCTTAGCTTAACCGCCAATGAGCTAACATCATAGATAGAGAAAGCATTTTATTTATAAACGCAATCGAGAGCTGCGGCCAACATGTTTTTGTTTATTATTGGCAATAGAATGGTCCAAGCATAGTTTGTACTTTCTTATGAAATGATAATCCAGGAATCATATCAGTCACTTTACATACTTGGCACTGCCTTACCATTTTTATTTATTAAAAGTACTTACATAAAACTGAAATTTATACAATTGTTACAAAAATTGCCCAGACAACAAAAAACATTTAGACTAAAACGCCATATTGAATGTGTCATCTGTTGAGCGAAGCTAAAGGTGGCGGAAGTACGCTTCTACCAAAAATCCGCTGTTGTCACGTTGTCGCGCCTATATTAGTAGCTGTCCAAAAAGAAAATAGTATTTTGACATTATTTCTTTTCTATGTTTTACTTTATAGTAATAAATGTAACAAATATTATTCACAGTTTAAAATACAATAGTAAAGCTTATTTTGATGTAATTTTAGGAATAAATTAAGTAAAATTTAATTATAATATACTCTCAAGTAAATGAAACATAAAGATACTTGGCAGCCAGGCTTTAAGACAAAATAGTATCTGTAGTAACCATTTTCCCGGGTTTTGGTGGATTTTATTGTTTCGAGTACAGAGGTTCATTCATCGCTAGGCAGAATCTTAGAATGTGCGTTTATGATGCTACGCTTATGCCAAATCGATGCTTTCTCCAGTTAAACTAACAGCTTATTGTTAACCGCTATTATAGGCGATAGAGGTGTTACTTTTGCGACGGCAATTACTAGTATATATCAGAGCTGTCGGTAATTGAATTAAAATAATTCAAAAATCGTATTCAATTACTTCTCAGTAATTGGATTACTTTAATTCAATAACTTTCTGGAAAAGGTAGTTGTATTTGGATTATCAATTAACAGGATAATGTAGCCGTCATTGGTGTTTGATTTTCACGAATATCAATAATTCAATTACTTAGAAAGTAAGTCGATTGCCTATAAAGTAATTAAATTAGTTAGAAATTATTTTAATTACCTAATAAATAATTGAATTACTACGCAATATTCAATAAGTTTTCATTATGAAAAAACTGCCGGAAGTTTGGCCAGCCAACAAGAGCATCTTGAAACACGGCAGGCCGCTTTGAATATGGCCAATGCCGCCTTCGCGCCGATTTAGTATTTTTGATTGATAATTGCCGCCACCGTTTTAATATTTTTTTTGTAAAATCTGTTGATGTTTGGGGAAGGATAAAAAGACATTTTTACTTTAAAGTCATTTAATGTTGAACTTGCCAAGAAAGCAGTTTAAATAGTGTGGAGTGTGCATATGATGCATATTAGTATACACATTTTATTTGTTTATTGTATCGTCTTTAAAATATGTGGTAATTTAAACAGATTAATTGCTGAAATATTCAATTACTTTCAGTTTTAATTAATAATTATATGTATTTCTTTTAACAAACATGCTAGTAACTGGTAATCGTAATTTACAACTACTTAAAAGAGTAATTGATAATTGTAAATGAATTACTTTTAAAAAGTTAATGCGACAGCTCTGGTATATATTTTAAATTCCTTAAGCACTTAAAAAAAAAGGTTTACTTCTACGGACAAACCTTGTTTTTTTTTATTCTTTTAAAAATCTTTGATGTAGTTTTTTTCCCCAAACTTAAGCTTTAATACATCATAAAAACTGTCAGTAAACAGATAGTACACTAGATCCTGTTAGGTATCTTGCCAAAATATTCCCTCCAGTTATAATCGAAAAATCATCAAAATACAATTTTGCTTCCAGACCTGATTGTTTATACAAACTTTATTATTCACATATTATGTTACTTAACATCTTTTAGTAAATATGAGACTACGTTTTTAGTATTAATTTTGATCTAAAAAAAAACAAAAAGTATTGATCAAGCAAAAAAGTTATTAATTATGAAATTGCGCAGATATCTTATATAAAAGTAAGAATAAAAGGCCTAATGCGGGTCTAAAAGGTAGACGAACTCTTAGTTCTGGATATCAACTAAGCTCTCTTAGCTAACTGTATTTATAGTGATTTTCGGAATCAATTTTTTATTATGACTTAACAAAGAAGAGGCAAAAGATGTCAAATATTCTATCTAAATCTCCACACACGTTCGCGAATCGCGGCTGCAAGCTTTGGCCGAGATTCGTGTCAGATATTTGCGCGAAGAAAATGGCCCGTCTACACACGAAATGTTCACGGTTACGTTCATTTTTTATGTCCCCATACTTAGCACTGCCTTTTTGGATAAATGAAAAAAAATGTGCCGTTTTGTGCTGTTCCTGTGCTATTCTGTGCATGAATGTTAATGAAAAAAAAAATAAAAAGTAATGAACAAGCAAAAAAGTTATAAATCCTAAAATTGCGCAGATATCTGATATCAAAGTAAGAATAAAAGGCCTAATGCGGGTTTTAATGGTAGACGAACTCTTAATCCTGGATATCAACTAAGCTCTCTTAGCTGATTGCATTCATAGTGCTTTTCGTAATCAATGTTTAATCATGACTTAACATAGAAGAGGCCAAAGATGTCAAATATTCTATCCAAATAGCAGCTCACGCACACTTGCGAATTGCGGCTGCGAGTTTTTGCCGAGATTCGTGTCAGATATCTGCGCGAAGAATATGGCCCGTCTAAACACGCAATGTTCACGGTTACGTTCATTATTTCCCTTTGTCGCTTGCCCAAAAACCGACCTCGAATGGGGAACGCCACAAAGTATTGAAAACTACGGTAAAAGGTCAAGAAACGCTGGACTTGACGAGACCACTTGTCCCATATATATTTTGGGGCGCTGATTACGAAAAAAAACGCCCCTAAATAGGGATGGGTTTTGGAAAAAATTGACATTTTTGCAAACTAAGCCATCTTAAATGTTTTTTGGGTCGCTGAATTGGAAAATCGGGGTGTCGAGACTGGAAAATTTGTGTTACACCCCCCAGATGCAAGAAACACTCTCCCAAAGGCTGAGTTTTGTTAAAAAATGAAATATTAAATTTAAAATCTAAAATTGGAATATATTTTTATTAATATATATGAAATATGACAAGTATAAATTTTTTTAAAATATCACTATTCAGTTGTATTCAAATTTAGTCTTAGTATTTTGCATGCAGAAGTAATTTCTTCATCGTCGTCAAATTCTGTTGTTGTTTCGTCCCAATGAACATCGAGATTTATCTGTGAATCGCAAAAATCACTCGTATCCCATTGATTTTCAGTTTCCTGAATCAATATTTCTGGCTCAAGCTCTTACTCTATGTCCTCTTCAAGGTCTTCGTCTTCATCAAAGTCTTGGATAGTCGACGCTTTTCGTTGTTTTAGGTAAAGACTGGTTAAAAAAAAATCAATAATTTCAAAACGTGTTTTCACATTGCCACTGCAAAAAAACAAAAAGCATGATCAACTTGAATTTTATCCAAATGAAAAAATAGGTAATTAGAACTAATTTGCGGAAACCCGAAAGTAACAGAGAAAATAATTAAAGTCAAGGTTATTTCCGGAAAAATGTTTAATTTACCTAATTAAATTTTCCTTTAGACTTTGGGAATTATACATTTTTGTTAAGGCTTTTTAAATTATGTTTTACTTTTTGCGATTTACCATGTTTAAAGTTCGATTTATTTTCCCTTCTTTAAATAAAAAACAAATTTTGGTCAAATGTTATTAATAAAGATAAATTAACACTGCCACACCTTTGTTTCGTCATAAATTATTTTCATACTAGATGAAAAGCCTGTCTCCGCCAGGCGAGAGACAATATTAAGTAGCCTCTGTCTCCCTAAGACGCCTTCTTTACGGCTAACGGTAAAAAAACACTTTCTTGCTCCTATTTTTGTCTGCTAAAGACTACCACTGTGCCAAATTTCATGATTTTAGCTCAAGCCATATCTTCAGAATCACGTGGGCAGACAAATAAATATAAATATATCCACATTAGCAAATTATATATATATATATATATATATATATATATATATATATATATATATATATATATATATATATATATAATATATATATATATATATATATATATATATATAATATATTATAAAATAATAATATTGTATATTATATAAATATATATTATAATAATTGTTTTATAAATATATATAATAAATTTATAATAAATATATATTTATTATAAATATATATATATATATATATAATATTTTATTATATATTTTCTATAAAATATTAAATAATATTATAAATATTATATATATACATATATATATATATATATATATATATATATATATATATATATATATATATATATATATATATATATATATTTATATTAATTATAGTGGTTATATTTAATAATTAGATATAATATTTAGCTTTTAATAATTTTATAACTATGATGTAAAAACCGTTATCAAAGTAATATTATTTTAAATGGATCACCCAATATTTTATGGCGGCTTTGGGCTTTACAGGGTGTCCTAAAATATGTGGGCAATCTCTCGGAAATAGAAAACCTAAAAATACTATGACAAGTTCCCATAAACTTTTTATCTATGACACTCCCCTACGGAGGTACAAATAACGGACGCCCCTGAAAATCGTTTTTGTTTAAATAACTTTTAAAATACCAGGCGTAATTTAATATTTTTTTAATATGATGGTTACTAGATAAGTCTTTTTAAAATGAACCCATTAAATCATATTTGGCTTATTTAGTTTGCCAGGGACAGACTAGCACTGACACAATATTTGCAGTTTTTTTTTTAACAGCTTGTATGATGCAGGCTCAACAAGATTACTTTTGGATAGCTTTAACCTAAAACTAAAAAAAAAGGTATTTTTAATCGACATCGATAAAATCAACTGTTTACGACAAATAAAATATCATGGTTGGTAATTTTTTTTACATTATACAGAGTGTTTTCTAATTATAAGTCAATATTTGGGGAATCAATTTTTGGGTTCATTTTAAAAAAATTCATATGAACTTATGTCCTAAATGTCTTAAATTTTGAGATACGGGGTAAAATTTTAAAAAATAAATCATTTATTATTAATATATGTAATACCACTTTAGATATTTTAATAAAATTTGGCATAAATGTACTAGGTATCAAAGGGCATTTCTTAGTGTAACAATTTTTTTTCACCAGTGGGGTTCGTACAGAATTTGACCTGCCTATTTTGGCAAATAAAAAAAAATGTGGTACACTAAAAAATGCTTCTTGATACATAGTACATTTATGCCAAAATTCATTAAAATATTTAAAGTGGATTACAGATATTAATAATAAATTATTTATTTTTGAAAATTTTACCACCCTGTATCTCAAAAGTTAAGACGTTTAGAACATACGTTCATATGAAGTTTTCTTCTTTAAATGGACCCAAAAATTGCCTCCATAAATATTGACGTACAATTAAAAAACACCCTGTATAATGTAAAAAAAGCAGACATATTTTATTTCTCGTCACAGATAATTTTATTGATGTCAATCAAAAATAGCTTTTCTTTAGTTAAAGGTTAAAGCTATCTAAAAATATATTGTTGAGCCTTTATCATACAGGGTGTTAAAAAAAAATTGCTATTATTGTGTCGAAGCTAGTCCGTCCCTGGCAAACTAAATAAGACAAATATGATTTAATGGGTTCATTTTAAGAAGACTCATCTAGTAACCATCATATTAAAAAAATACTAAATTACGCCCAGCATTTTAAAAGTTATTAAAAAAACGATTTCCAGGGTCCGTTATGTACCTGAATCTCCGTAGGGAAGGCTCGTAGAAAAAAAGTTTATGGGAACTTGTCATAATATTTTAAGGTTTTTTATTAGATTCCAAGAGATTGCCCACACATTCTGGGACACCCTGTGTTTAAAAAAATACCTTAAGTTTATAATTGGTACCAAGCGTCTAATTGTATTCGTGTTAAAATAATTTGATTGTATTTTAAAAATAAAGAGGTTTTTTTAATGTTTGTGGCAGCTCACGAGAAATTCATATACACACACAACATATATTTTATATATATATATATATATATATATATATATATATATATATATATATATATATATATATATTAGGTGTCCCAAAAAATGAAAGTGATATTTTTAATGCATACCCTCTTATTTTGTTTGAATGGTCTCAAAACATTTAAAAATAAAGTTTTACGTACTTAGGATCACGGCAACCCGTGCCGACTTGCAGCGAAACGTGTCTGTGCTAGCACGGTACGGCGCGACGGACATCTCGCATTGCTTGCTTGTTATTATTTGTTTATTTTATTAGTAACCGCATTACTTTTGAGTAGTCAACATGTCAGTGGAGTTACGAAGTTCCAAAAAGGAGATATTTTTAATAGGAGACGTAAAACATCAAATCACCGGTTCGAAACTTCCCTCTAATGGACAAGTACTGGGAGTATTGTTCTATAATATTCGTGAAGTGAATTTAAGTGTGAATGAAAGTGCAAATCTTACTATTCGTGAGTGTATTATTTACTGGGAAAAGGCACGTATACCGACTAAATCATTACCTAACTGTGTTAAGAAACTAGTTTCATTATACCAAGTTTGGAGAGATTTGCAAAAAAATGCGAAAAAAACACAAGAAGTGTTTGAACAACGTCGGCAAGAGTTTCTTTCCAACTTAGACAATTTGTTTGACATTGCTCATGCCGATGCGCTTCAGCTAATTAAAATAAATGAAGATAGGATTTTCTTGAAGCGCCAAAGAGAACCAGGTCGGCCTGGTCACTTAGCCGGAGTGGACAAAAAACTTACAGAAAAAGAAGAAAAGGCGCGCCTTAGAAACATTGAGGAGGAAAAGCGACGTGCTAAATATTTTTCATCATTAGCTCCATCGACATCTTCTTATGAACCACCACAAGAAAACTCAAGTTCTGATTCTGAAATAATAGATTTACAAAAAAATAAACCCAGTCTAAGTGGTGCTCCCTCTCAGCCCGAGAAAACTTGTATGCGAAAAAATTTTATAACTCCGAAGTTGGTTGCCGCATTAGATAGATGTCAGTTAAGTGTGAGAGATTCTGTATTTTTAATTGAAGCTACTATTGAGGCACTAGGGCATAACACGGATGACTTTTCTATAAGCAAGTCCTCAATCCATAGAATTCGTACAGAAATGCCAAGAGAGCGGGCTGAAGCTATAAAAGTTAATTTTCAAAACAATATCCCGGATACGGTAACTATCCACTGGGATGGCAAACTATTGCCGGCTCTAAATTCACGTAAATCTAAAGAAGAACGCCTCCCGATAGTTATTTCATGATGATAACGAACAACTTATCGCTGTGCCAAAATTGGACAGCTCATCAGGAAGCGAACAGGCACAGGCAGTTTGGAATGCCATTCTCAACTGGAATCTTGAGGACAGAGTGCAAATTCTCTGTTGTGATACTACTGCTTCAAATACAGGCCGTATTAATGGTGCATGTGTGCTTCTCGAACAAAAACTGGATAAAGAAATGCTCATTTTTGCTTGCCGTCATCACGTCTACGAACTAAGTATTAAAAGTGTGTTTGAAGCGAAAATCAGCCAAGTATCTACAAGCCCAGATATTCCGTTGTTTAAAAATTCCGAGAAATGGAAAAATATCGATCCGAAAAAATACAAATCTGTCCGGAAAAGCTATCTTGTTTAAATGTTTCAGAAATTGATAAACTTTACCGATTTGAATTGACTAAAGAAATATCTAGAGATGACTATCGTGAATTAATTGAGCTTTCAATAATATTTTTTGGTGGAGATGCAGAGAAGAAATTTAAGATTCGGCCTCCAGGTGCTATGCACCAAGCTCGGTGGATGGCAAGAGCCATTTATTCGTTAAAAATATCATTACTAAGCTCCCAATTCAGAATTTCAAACAAGGATAAGGCAGCTCTGTTGGATGTCTGTCTGTTTATCGTGACATCCTACGTCAAATTCTGGCTTCAATGCATTTTAGCAGTAAAAGCACCTTATCAGGAATTATGCTTTTTAAAGTCCGTAAAAGCTTACGAAACAATAGACAAAAGCATTTCCAAAGCAGCTTTACAGAAGTTTTGTCAGCATTTATGGTATTTGACAGATGAAGTGTCTGTTTTGTCTTTATTTGACGATGATGTCGATCAAGAAACTAAAGTAAAAATGGTTGCTAACTTAGCTAAAGAAAACCCATCAGCCCACGATAAACGTTATATGGCATCCAAAGAAGAACTTTGTGGCCCACTCTTTGGTATGTCTTATAAGTAAATTATGCTTTCATTTTTTCTATAGTTTACCATACGATTGATAACCGTTCCTTCTGTTTTAATTTCAGAGAAAAACATCGATGACTTCGTTTCTGTTAAAAGCAAGTTCCTTTTAATCGACTCAAAATTGATGACAGTTTTCTGAAGAAGAGCCCTTCTTTATGGTCAAATGATGATTCGTTTCAACAAGCTAAAAAAAAGCTATTGACACTGAGAGCAGTTAATGATACGGCAGAAAGAGCTGTTAAATTAATGCAAGACTTTCATGGTTTAATCACTGTTGAAGAGGAGCAAAAGCAATTTTTATTACGTTGCGTACAAGAACACAGAAACGTATATCCTGATTGTAAAAAGCAAACTTTGAAAAGGAAATTTAATGATTAATGTGTCTTTTACTATGAATACATAATAAATATTATAAATTTGTTTTATTTACTGAATATAAATAATAAACTCTAGAATGTCTCTATAGCTCCATACTACCTTTTCAACTCAAACTTTGACGTCATGTCGGCACGGGTTATCGTTATCCGATCTCAATAAAATTTTATATATAAGTTTTTGGAGTCAAATGAAAAAAAAATAGAGGGTATGCGTTTTGAAATTCTAAAAAAAAATATTCACCCCTATAGCCTGGGACACCCTAATATATATATATATATATATATATATATATATATATATATATATATATTATATATATATATATATATATCTTTCGCCGAACACCAAATCAACTGTGTAAAGATAAATCATTAACAGACTTGAATCTGGCCAACGCAATTTTATCTTTTCGAAATATCTGTTTTCTCTGGAGAATAAAAACCCCAAAGGTGTGTCATGTTAGATAGCATTAAATAATGGCAACTGAAAGAAAACGGCCGTAAAACAAGAACAATTTATAGCATCCCCAAACCCGTTAGGTTTGGATTTCGAACGTGATAAATCGCTATTTGGTTAATATTCTTGTTTCGATTCACAACCTAATTCGTCTAAACTATCTCATAAAACTTGTCATTGTATCCAAAGGTCTAGAAAATGTATCTGCCTTTATGCTTGAGCTCTATTACAGCTTCTATTTTATATCAAGCCTTTTTTAATACTCTTTGACAAGCGTGCAAAAAACATAGACCAAATCTCACAATATACAGGGTGGCCATCCATATTTTGACCCATTTTGATCGCGAATAACTTTTGAACAAATAAAGATATCAAGATGCGGTTTTCGCAATATACTTATATTTCTTTAAAGTTTATTCTCGTATCTTTACCATTTTTATGTGACATTCCATTAGCTCAAAAACAAAATGGCCGATTTTCCGATATAGGACAACTTTGTTATTTTAAATGGAACACCCTGTATATGTTTCAATATTTTTAAAATTTAATCTTTCCCCTTTAAAAAAATGTAACACATACTATGGTTATCTTAAAAAATAAGGCATTTATTGACCTCCAAAGAATTGACTGTATGTCGAATAGGAATATTATTTTAAAAGGATTTTTGAAAGTCGCCTGTGGAAACAAAGTTATCTCGTTTCCATAACAGCAACAAGCCTCATTGTCAGCCATTGTTGGTCATTTTTGACAAGTTATTTTAATTAGGAAGCGCAAAATGTTCTCGTTAAGCGAAAAAGGAAAATGTGTTATTATGTTTGCCGAAACCAAATCAGTAAAAGAAACCCAGCGAAGATTTAGAAACATGTTTAATAAAGCTCCACCCACAAAAAATTCAATTAAAATCTGGTACAGAAAATTCTGGATACAGGATCTTTAGCCCGTATAAAGAAATTAGTAAACAATGAGAATTTGCTAAATAAAACGTTACAAATTCTGGAGATAACTCAGGAAGATCCAACATTGTCAACAAGAAAAATCTCAAGTTCAGTCCATATTCCTAAAACTACAGTACAAGAAATCATGAAAAAGAACTTAAATTAAAGCCATACAAAATTCAAATGTTACAAGAAATAAAAGAAACTGATTTTCCACAAAGGGTGGAATTTTGCCAGAGAATTCAAAATTTAGTAAGGAACAATATACATTTTTTGGATAGACTAATAATGTCAGACGAAGCCACATTTCACCCCAATGGAAAAGTAAATAAGCATAACTGCAGGTTTTGGGCAACAGAAAATCCTCGACAATATAACGAACACGTTAGAGATTTGCCAAAAGTCACAGTCTGGTGTGGTATGTCAAAGCAAAACATTTATGGGCCATTTTTTTTTCATGAACCAACTTTGGACTTACGTTGATATGCTGGAAATATTTTTTTATCCCCAATTGCAAGAAGAAAATCTATTGAATTTCGTCTATTTTCAACAAGATGGAGCTACACCACATAATGCTAACATTACCAAGGATTCACTGACCAACGTTTTTGGGAACCGGTGGATTGGAAGAGGAGGCCCTATTTCCTGGCCACCTCGTTCGCCAGATTTGACTGTTCCAGATTTTTTTCTGTGGGGATCTGTGAAAGAGAGGTGTTATAGTCCACTTCCTCAAAATTTAGAGCAATTAAAAATTAATATCCGAAACATAATAGAAAATATTCCTGAAGAATTTTTAGTCAATAGTTTTAATAAGTTTTTTTCGAATTTAAATAAGTGCGTCGAAGTCGGCGGAAGGCATTTTCAACATTTACAGTAGTTTTTTAAAAAGTAATGTAACCTTATTGCAACTATTATTTTGTGAATAACCTAAACCTTTGGCGATCCTTTTTTTTTGTAACATATGAAGCAAATTTTAATTGTTAAATAATATTGTTGGTCGACATGCAGTCAATTTTTCTAAGGTCAATAAATACGTTGTTTTTTGAGATAACCATAGCTTGTGTTACATTTTTTTAAAGGGGAAAGATTAAATTTTGAAAATATAGAAACATATACAGGGTGTTCCATTTAAAATAACATAGTTGTCCTATAATGGAAAATCGGCCATTTTGTTTTTGAGCTAATGGAATGTCACAATAAAATCGTGAAGGTACAAGAATAAACTTTAAAGAAATATAAGTGCATCTGCAAAAACCGCATCTTGATACCTTTATTTGTTCCAAAGTTATTCTCGATTAAAATGGGTCAAAATATGGCCGGCCACCCTGTAGCTTCATAAATTAAATTTTATTGTTTGTTTTTTTATAAATGCAAAACAAAAATAAGAGTTCGCCTAATTTACAATAGGAAGAGGCCCTAAACACATTAATAATTTTAGTTAGTATAAGTTATTATATATTATAAGTTTTTTTAAGTTAGTATATATAAAGTATAACTATTTTACTACTTCCAAGCTTCCGAAAATTATTTATTTTCATCTTTAGGGCTGCAATATCAAGTATATTGCTAAAGATTTTATAAATTTATAGTAATAACTTAAAATTTATTACCTTTGGCGGAAATTGCGTGTTATAATGAAGTTATTGTTACATACCTAAAGTACAATGGAATTTCCCTATATTAATTAAAAAGTAAAACAACTTTATTGTTCATATATTAAGTTATAAAAGAAAAGGCGGTAGTGAAACATAATCTTAAACTAAACAAGTGATGTTTTTTTCATTAAAAAACAGATGGAGCGAAAAGAAAAGAAAATAAAATTAATACATAGTTTGCAATTTTATTGATCCACGAGGAGATTCCCTGCATTTATTAAATAAATCTGCAAACCCTACCTCTAGGTAATGCCAATGGGTGTCTCTAGCTTCGAACGTCCACACCCCAGTCATGTCACTAAATGGATGGTGACGCTGGAAGCCAGTCAACACTCTCATTAGATGAAGTAACTAATATATATATATATATATATATATATATATATATATATATATATATATATATATATATATATATATATATATATATATATATATATATATATATATATATATATATATATATATATATATATATATATATATATATATATATATATATATATATATATATATATAAAATATATTAAAGAATAATTTGTTTCTTGTTTTGACAGAACTTTGCTGAAATACGCTTTAATTTTTCTTGGCTGCTTCACAATATTCTTCAATCCATTCATAGCTTTGGTTATTTTCTCTAATTCGCTGTAAAAGTCTTGCAATATCAGCAAACCCATGTATAAATCTTTTATAGTAAGTGCACAGTCTAAGGAAACTTCTGATTTCGTGCTTGTTTTTCGGTTTAGGCCAGTTTTGGATAGCTTCTGTTTTCTCTATCTGTGTTCACTCCGTCTTCAGTAATAATGTGTAACAGGTATTTAACTTCTTTTTGGTAAAGGTGACATTGTTTAGCTATGACACCTTTTTTTTTGCAAATGTAATATATCTTTGGAAATGGCAGAAACTTCGGAACATCATAGAACTGTTTTTCAAATTCATATCCTTTTAAATTCAAGTTTTGCCCAATCGAATATTTGTATTAGTTTTTTAATCCAAACAAGTTAGAAAGTCTAATTAGATTAGATTTTCTCACATTAAATCAAACTTTTATTTTATTTACTTTTAAACTCCTCTATTAAATGTATTTGCTTTCGGTGAGACGGGTATCAGTTGAGTGGTGTAAGCCCCCTATTTAACAGCACTTTTTGCAAAGTTTTATAGCTGTGGTTATTACCAGAGTTCTCTACTAAAACTATAAAATTATTACAGGGACAATAATCACTTGTTTTTATTTCCTATTTTCAACACAAATTTTTTATAGTTTAGTTTTAAGGTACGATTAAAATTCCCGAGTAAAATTTTTGCAGAAAAATCAATAAAACAAAAATTTAACGCATGTTTTCGAGCAAAAGATGGACACTAAAAATTTTTTGTAAAAATTACTGCTGTCTTTAATTATGGATAAAATTGCCTAAAGCTTTGCCGCTGGTCAATAAAAGCAAAAAAGTTTATAATTAAAAGAAGTATTTTGGTTAATGTTTTGATTATACAACGATCCTAAGGTAATCTTGCAAGATCAAGAGAATAATCTAATTTCATTTAAAAACCCTAAATAGCTACTTGCGAGTTCTTACAGATATTTTTAAACACTTATTCTTGCCTTGACCTTCAAATGACCTTAAGAGTTTCTCGAAATGTCCCTTACTTGACCTTGCATGGTCAAGGGTATATTAAAACCTCCTTGTAATTTTTTCCGACGTTTCTTACAATTTATTTTTGATTTGACCTTCATATGATCTTAAAAGGACCTTAAATTGACCTTGCATGGACAAGCAAATACCACATTCGGATTCATTGACCCAAAAAACCCTTGAATACTCTCACTTAGTATGGTGAAATAATAAAAAAAAATGTTGACTTAGAGTTATTTTATTGCCCTTCTTAGTACATGGTTATTTATCTAGGCTTGATGCTGAAGTAAATTCAGGTAAACTTAAAATCAGTTAATTCACCTTGGGTACCACTTTTTTGTCTTTATAAAAATTATAAATATATATTAGTCAAATAAACTAATATGTCATTATTGACAAAACGTTATAAACAATATAAAAGCTTTCAGAATTTCCGAAGTTTTTAAAGCTAAATTTCCTAAAATTTAGTTTAAATTTCTATTTTATTTTTCTTTTAATTTCATCTTAAAAACGGTGGCCGACTAGCCACCGAAACGTAGATTAGTGTTCTTGATTTTTGGGATTTTTGAGGGTTTTTCTTTTTTGTTGCAGGCGATCTGCAAGTTCATAGGGATCAATAGGGCTGAGCAGGCTTAGCTCGCTATACCTCAGAACCCGAACCGAAGTGGTCCCATTTTCTAAAAATTTCAAGGCAAGTAATCCAACGAAAACATGAATAAATCCGACACAAAACTATAAAACATATTAAGTATTACGGTAATTATATTACTTTTATATTGGTCATTGTAACAGACAAATTTATACAAACAAGTCATGTTAGATATTTAGTAATAGTAACTTAAAATAAATGAAAGCAGAAATAATGCTTAGCATCCCTAAGACCATTACTGTTGGTTTCGATTACAAACGTGATAAATAGCTATTTTCTTAATATTCTTGTTTCGATTTGAACCCTAATGTGTTTAAACTTCATTATTAAACTGGTCAAATTTATTTCCGATACAGGAGCACTTCAAAATTGGTTTACTTATTTACATTTAGTTATTTCCTATTATTTCCGGTGCTTCATTTCATATTATGTATTATGCATATAAACCAATAATTTACGTGCAGGGAGAAAAACATAATTTGCCACACACGATGACCTCTTTATCGGTGTGATATAATACTAAAATGTTGTTTCTATTTAGCAACAATAATTAAAAGACTTTTATTTGTGCGAAACTTACAAGATATGATTATGATCCAGTGCACCGCTAACACCATTATTCTTCGCAAAAACAGCCGTCGATAAATCCATAACATACAGATTTTATAAAACTCCGGAAACGGCTAGAAAATGTAGGTGGGGAAAACATTTTTTTTCAAAACGCAAGAAAGATGGTGAAGAAAATTTTCTGGGATCATTGAACACTTGCTAAGGTCTCACTATAAAAAAAATGTTAATACCAAACCATTTTTTTAGAAATATAAATAAATTAAAGAAATACTCTTAAAATATTGTGAAAAAAAAAACGCTTTTTTAAATATTCTATAAAAATTAGAATGGACCCAAACTTATATGCAATGATAGGTACGGGTTTTCCCATTTTGATGAACTTTGAATAATTAAAAAATGTACAATACTGCCCGAGTAATGGAACAATTCGTCCGCCCGCTTATAAGTGAACCCATAAAGCAGCATTCTAGCGGTAGAGCGGCAGCTGAAATAAAGGGACTTTTGGGTCCCGTTATCTTAAAAACTATATATTTAAAAAAAATATATTATAGGAACCATTTTTGTAGATTACAAGGCGATCTTAATTTTTTGTTTAAATAAAAATTGTCCAGTTTGCATATTTTGGCAGATATTAGCGGGAAACCCATTTTTCGAGGCCCTGAGGGGCCATTTTCAGTCCTTTTCCACCTGTTAATGTTGATAAACTTTTTTTCGCTCGAAAGCATCCCCGAAGACCTAAGAATTGCGCCACAAGGAAAACCTGTACAGATTTATTAACAGCTTTGTCTCGTAATTTACTGGACTATGTATAGTTTTAATGCGAGACGAAATAAGTCATCCTCCTTCTCGTCTCAAGGACTCAAGGGAAAATTTCTTGTCTCGACGAAAATGTCCTTTTCTCGATCAAGAGACTCTCTTTCGTCTCGTCTCGTCTTGTTACTCTCGTAACGAAAATATGGTTTATATAAATGCATACATCTAAGTTATGAAAGTCAAAATCCGATAAATAAAGTATATTTAAAAAAAAATGTGCACATTAGTTTCAAAATAAAAAAAAAACAGAAAAGAAAATGCTGACATCGCAGATAAACACATGTTTGATGTGTTTTTATATTTATCGAATTTTAATTTTACAACAAAGATTTTAATGTTTTTAAAACTGTATTTTCTAAAAGTTAATGGAAGTTAGCAAGCTTACAAAAATAAACAAAATCCTACACTTTGTACCGAGTGGCCCTCAGAAGTAAGTCGTCACTATAAACTTTTTGCTTTTAATTACATCGAAATTAGATTTGTAGGATATTTCAAAGTTATCCGGTCAAGTTAGCCCAAAAAATAGGGGTACCCTTGCATAAATTCCCAAGAAGCTGAAAATTTACATCAAAATTATAGATACCATTACAATAAAATTGTAAAAAGTCCATATCGATACCATGTGTGCAAAAAAATTTATACAAGGTCAAAGTTTGCAAAAATGGGCTTTTTTGATTTTTTAGCGAAACAATTAGTTTTATAATAAAAATAGTTTTAACAAAAATTGTACACCATGTAATTTTCAACAAAAAAATTTCTTACACTTTTTCTCCTAAAATTTACCGTTTCTGAGAAAAAGCGATTTTAAAATTTACTAAAGTTTTATGTCCTATACAATGCATGACTACGCTGCCTATGTACATTATTACACATAATAATTTTAAGAATATGAACTGATAAGAAACTCAGTCCCTCATTTAATATGACCATGTGGCCTTGAGCAACATCACTCTACTGCTCAGTGTCTACTTGCTTTTACTTTAAAGGTCCCAAAAAAATTACCACATTGAACATATTTTACAACTGATGCAAATGCTGTTGTTGGTAAAGATGTTAATCTGTTGGTATTACTTACCGCTGAAACTCCAATTAAAAAAATCTTGCTGACAGGCTGTGATACAACCTCTGCAATGTTTCAGAGGGGTAATACAACAGCTTTTAAATTATTTGAAAAACTACACAAGTTACATTTGCTAAAGATATCAACTCTACTTCAGAAACTATAATTACCCACGGAATTTGGTTTCTTCTTACAGTATATGAAGCTCTTAAAAAAGTTAATGGGATAGATAAGTTACATTATTTATCTTTTGCAAAACTAACTTGAAATAGAAAACGTATGCAATTAGCTTAGTTTCCTCCAACCTCGGCTTCTGCTCATCAACATTTTTATCGGGTATATTAGCAGGTTCAAGTGTAGCTTGGTAATCAACTAAATCCAGAAGAATGGGGTTGGGAACTAACTGATAATGTATTGGAACCA
This sequence comes from Listronotus oregonensis, assembly GCA_019359885.1. NCBI lineage: Eukaryota > Metazoa > Arthropoda > Insecta > Coleoptera > Curculionidae > Listronotus > Listronotus oregonensis. Next base: position 119,016 of record JAHBCN010000648.1, read on the forward strand.
ATCCACACACCACTGCCACCTGCTATTACTGGCAAATTCGTAACGCCCCACTCGGGCGCCAATTTATTACAGGCAAATTGTAAACGCCCCACTTCGGCAGAAAATTTTTACACGATAACTTTGTAATGCTAATATTACAAGATAATTACTTAAGCCTTGCTTTAATAACTATCTAATAAAAGGGCTTCGGCTAGCTCAGAAAAAAATATTAACTTATTCATTGGTTAATGATTATGGTTTACAATACATACTTACAGTCGCACAAGGCTCTACACAAAGGCGAGTGCATTCTTGAAGGGGGGAATTGTCAATAAAAGTTAAAATATAAATATACTAGTTAATGGTTTATTAAAAAAAATAATAAAAAATAATGGTAACAAGTTCCTACCAACTTGGTGGATGCGCCTTTTAAACCAAAATTAAATCACGGTTAACTAAATTTGGCTTACATGCAAATTTACAGTTACTAAACCAAAAGCAGGATAATTAATAAACTGTCAACAATAAAATTATATGTATAACAAAGTTCGTAAGAGTATAACTTATTTCAGAAAACCTTCTATTATGTTAACCACGTATTCGTAAGGCCAGAAGTTGCATTTAAAACTTTTTCATAGGCACTTACAAATTTTAAAAAAATAATAATGTTAAGCAGAATGACGTTATGGAAATTATAGCAAAAATATATGCGGGCTCTAAGGCTTAGACAAAAAAATATATCCGGTTAAGCGTTAAACAAAAACCAATATCAGCAAATCTATCTAATTAATTTTCAATTATTAATATCAATATTTATATTAAAACCGTATAAGATTATTAACAAATGGTTAGCAATAAATCTTATACCTCCTACCATAGAATGATATACAACACTCGTACTCATGTATATGATTACAACTCACAAGTACCAAATGTTCCTACCAATCTGATCCCTACTATAACAGTTCTATAAGTATTTTAATCAAGTCTCATAAGATTATTACTTGTAGGTCTTAGACCAATGTACACGATATCAATGCTATATATAATTTTTAAATTTACACTTAGCTGTGGTTTCCAGTTATTATGGGAACAGGTGGTTGTGTTCTAAGAAACACGGCTTCAGCTGTCAGTTCACGGTGCCAGCAAAGTCACAGTACTCGTAGAACAGTACGGTCTCCTAGGTAGCAATGGACCCAACGAAGGATTGGAACAGAAGGTGATAGCTGTCCAATACTTCCCAGTAAGCGTTACATAAACTTAAACTCAAAACTCGAGTTTAAACCATAAACCCAGAGATGAGATAAACTATTGATACAGGAGTAAAACTAACTCCAATTAATATGGGATCTTAAGACTGCAGAAAAACTAGATCCAAAACTGCATCTAAAGACTGCTGATAAAAACTGGTGGTAAAAAAACCCTAAAAGAAAACAGTTCATCTAAAATTTATGTTTGCATATGAACATCACTCTTAATCCCAATTATAGAAAAGAAATCCCTTTTAAAGATTACCCAAACAGCATAAAATTCTGGACAAGGTTCTCCCCTTTAAAAAAAATAATCAATTTAAGGAAAACCCCATAAATTAACTACGCAATTATCATAACCCAAATCAAATACAATACGTTTTCAAAGCTAGATCAAAAATTTACAGTAGCTATTTGATAAAACTGTATGAAATAGTAAAATTCTTACCTTTTTCCACAAACTCAACGAGCCACTATAGCCCCTCATAAGATTTTAACGAAGAAAAAGGGTTCCATACAAGTTTCCACGTGGTATAATCCTTCTTCAAGAAGACATAAATATTCCCAAAAAATATACGGATAACGTGAAACAACGTACTAAAATCAACACAAACAAACGAGAAATTTACTTAGGCATTTTTCAACAATCCTTAAGAAAAGGGTTGAAAAACAACTTTTAGAACATTGCCTACACGTGGGCTGTCTCTTTGGTGGTCAGCAAGAGAGAGAGTTTCCCCAAGCCAATTTTCCACCAGCAGCGTTTTCTGTCAAGGTCGATCTTGGCAGTACTAACCCCTTTTTGCTACAATTCTACCAAACTACTTACACACGATACATCAGCTGGCTCGTTGCCATAGACTGGCTCACTGGCTGGTCTTTTGCCATCATTCCCAAGGGTTGGCTCTAAGCCACCAGGAACTACCCAGATATTACTAACAAACAACGCACGTTCAGCCACGCAAAATATAATCCCGAAATCCAGATATTACCGGTTTCTGTCAGAACTTTCTAAAAAGAGAGATTAAGGAATCACTCTCGACTTCAAGACCACCTCTTATGGTACCAAGCGGCGTTGCTACTACGACATTTTGCCAGTCATTTTAGCCAAAAAGAAAAAGAAGAAAAGAAAACAGAGGTGGCACTCTGTATCTTTCATATTTAGCGATAAAGGAAGAGATACTTATCGCTTTGGCATTTGGTACTCGGTAAGCAATTCTTTATGGCTTTGACACCGGTTTGGTATATTTCGCGAAGTGGTATCGGATAGAGTTATTTGGTATAGACCGAACTAAAAACATCGTTTTTATGGCTTTTGCCACTTTCCTTACGTAAAAAAAGAACGAATAAACCAGCGAGGAATGGACGACATAAGGTTTGTTCCAGCACGTCGAAAAACCATCACCGAACGATCACGCTCATGCGCAGTGATTAAAGTGCGTTCCAACAGAGAAGTGACGGTTATCGGACGATCCTGTTTGTGTACCAACAAAAGTTGGGATCGTTTAGTTACGGTTTCAGAACGGTCATTCTGATACATGGCCTAAATTGAAAACTGTTTGGGTTGACTTGCGCATTGAACATCTTGACACTGGATTTTTGATTTTTAACAGCTGTTTCATGTTTATTGTTTCATATTTCATCTTCATATGTTTACTGTTAAGGTAGGATTAAACAGAAAAGTTAAGTTAATCTAAGTTAACAAAAATTAAATTATTATAAATTAAGACATTTTTGTGAAAACATGCCAATCAGTATAAAAATAACAATAAAATTTAGCATACGTAGGGCATATCACTGTTAATAGGGTTTTCGTGATTTCTATTTTATTGATGCACTCTCTGCAGCTGTCCGGTAATTTGTTAACTTCTTAAATAAATATTTGTCTAAAAAATATATAATTTTGTTACATTTTTTTATAACGCATGGGAAAGACGAGTTTCTGTAAGCCTATTTTATGATGTTATTGTGTGTTTAATTATTTTAAAAAGGAAACGTTTATTTCATTTTATAATAAGGTTAAAAAATTAAAATAAGTTAAGAAAGAAAAAAGTTGTTTTTTTAACTTAACTTAATTTTTAATTTATGTGTATAATTAAAACCATTTGATCACATAATGTTTATCTTTTCTTGTGTGACTTTAACTTATTTTAACTTAATTTAATTTTTCTGCATAATCCTAACTTTATTTAGCGAATAGCGTGCAACGTGCTTTAGCATTTTCCATTTCCTCGCTTGTTTAATTATTCAAAAACTAAGCACATCATTAAATTTAATTATCTTTAAAGATGAGTGACGATATTATGAGTGATATTTGCTAACTTTGATCACAAAAATAATAAGTAGGAAAGTAGGGTTATATTTTTAAAACAAAAAATTCAAAAACTTTTAATTTGACAGTCCCAAAAACGATCCGCAAAGCGATCCAACGTTTGTACTTTTCGTATTGTCACGAAACTATTTTAAGGCCGCGCATGCGTCTAAGCGCACCTAAAAACAGTTCAAAAACGATTTCGAAACGATACCGGATTTCTTGTTGGAACAAACCTATAACCTCGTTTATTGTCTAATTTTCTTTAATTGTTTTGTTTTTTTCGGAAAAACGTGTCCAGAAACAAATTATGTGGAATAAAAGTGACATTTTTCGCTACATGACGCAACTTTGACTAACCGCATTGTTTCCGCGATTTATCGATATTTTTCGCCTAAATGGATTTAGTAGCATATTTTTTTGAAAATTTACTTGCCCATATTTATTTATTTATTAGTATATATTAGTATTTTTATTGTATTTAATTAAGTTATTTATTTTTTTAAAGATTTTATGTGCTTTTAACTTTTATTTTATGTATATTTATAATATGACTTATTTGTAAACTGTTACGCTTTTGTTAGTTGTTCTTTTTAAAATTTTATTTTTTTAAGATTGATACTTATATTTTTAAATGGTTAAAGTCGCTGTAAGTAACCAATTTTTAATTTTAATAGCTCTAAGCAAGGTATTGTAATTCTTTTAACTATGTTTTATTTTCCTATGTAAATTATTGATTAGCTAAAAAATTTGCTAAATAAAGAATTTAATAATAATAATTATATGGCAGAGCGAATTAGAAGTACGGCAGTAAAATTGGAATTTTAATTGCATTAAGATTATATTTATGCTATGGGAAATTACCAAAGTATCAACCTAATAACTCATGTTTGATACTGAACCAATAATTATAATTCATTTATATGTTTGCTTGCAGTTATGTATGATTTTTAGGCATATAGGCAGGCCTATTATCTTTATTTTATTAAAGCAAATTCTATACTTATTGTAACAAATAGCGTTCGTTCACTAAATAAATCAATGCAATCAATTGCAGATACAGATTACTGGTATATAATAACAAATTATTAAATGTGCACTAAAATATCCTTTCACCTATAAAATTAAAGTCATGTACAATACAATACCAAAATTTTTTATTACTAAAAATTTTCAAAATAAGTTCTTTCCTGGGAGCCATCTAGATTTACTACCGGAGGCAGCGCAGCCTCTTGGGCGTTTTGCCTATTCAAAATAAGTTAAGGTTAGGATTAATTTCTTTAGGTTTGCAATAACCATTTAAAATTAGTCAATATAGTATTTTCACCTACAAATAGATATTAGGTTTTAGGATATTTTTAACTTATATTGTTATGTAGGCTAGAAGCGTAAGAGTATTTTTGTTTCATTTTAATTGTTCTTGTGTACACATATTTGGTTTTAATTATTTTTATGAGCCTTTGAGATATTTCTTACCAATTAATAAATTTAATTTTATTTATTGTTTTTGCTGTTTTAAAATGTCTATATAATTATTTGTATTTTAAATATATTATTTTTATTGTGCACTGCACATAGTTTTTCTATTGTAAAAAATGATTTTGATGGAAAATAAAGGATATTAATATTATTATATTATAGAATGTTCTTTAAAACTCCAACACCGGCTTTCTCAAATCACAAACAAAAATTGCTTTTTAATTAAACTCATCAACAGAGATAGTTATATAATGTTATATATAAGATAAAATGAAACAGAACTCTATCTCTTTCAAGGCGACACCTCGGAAGGTGTCGCTATTCCGTCTTTACCCTACGCATCATCGGATATTATCGCATCTCAACGAAATTGAACGACCGAGCATACAGATTACCGAATAGCGAAGAGATGCACATCTCTGTCGCTATTTTGTTTACAGAGTGCCACCTCAGATGTTCACCTTAAACCTGACTTATTTTAAAACGTCAAAATTTCAAACTTCAATAATACAAAAACAAAACAAAAAGTTCTGAATATACATAATTCAAAAGAAAAACAATGTAAAATACTCCACACGGTTACAAAAACAACCATCAACTTGTCAACGACCCCTGAAAATAAAGAAATTTCAATAAACAATCAAACACAAAACATTCGGCAGACCATAGCTAGTTATAAACAACATTTTAGACTATAGCCCTGCTTTTCTCGTTTAAGGTATTTATGCAAAAGGTATTTTAAATAGAAAATTGTTATAGTTCAATTTTTGAACTGTAACACTGCACCAGAGAAGCTCCTAAATACTATTTTTTGTAACTGCAAAAAGGGGTGTAATTCGAAATGCGGTTGCAAAAAGCTGGTTATTTTGTTCACTGGTGCATGCATCAGTTGCCAAGGCCAGTCGTGTTTAAATGTTGAATTTACAATAGAAAAAAATCTTTACATCAACGACGAAACAATAGGCCTTTTCATCACAATTTTTTTTGTGCGCATGCGTCAGTATCAGCCATTTTCTTCGTACTGTTTTTTGTAAACAAGCACGTTAAAGGGCCTGTAAACACATAATTAAAATAAAGAAATACTAAAGAAAGTATAGTTGTTGAAGAAAAGAAATACGAAAATAAAGAAAAAAGTGCCTTAATTAGCAAATAGGTTTTTTTAATCGATTATTATAATGATATCAGTACGAAAAGGAACGAAGAAGCGGTGTTGTTATGAAGTATGTAAGAGTGATACACGCTATAAATCATTTAAATACAATACAATTTAATCAATATAACAATTGTATATATGTGGTAGTCCTAATTAGAATAAAATTATAGATACTTTTTGTATAGTAAAGAAGTAATGATGCCTAACCTCTCAATCAGCTTACTTCTTTTTCCTTTTTAAAGACGTCCATGACATTTAAGCTACCTTTTTAATTGCGTACAATTATGGGCTTCAACTGAATTATAAATCAGTGAAGCACCATCAACGATTTTTTCCAGTAAATGATTTAATTGGAGAGATAATACTGCATTCCCAGCCATTGTCGATCAAAACAGTACGAAACTTTTGAATTGCCGCTATTTCAACATGGCGACTGCGCTTGCGCTTGTCACATGATGAAAAGGCCTATTGATGTATCGCTGATTGGACAATCTACATTAACTCAGAAAAAAGAAGAAAATGAAAAAGATGAAGATAAAGAAACAGAAAAAAAAGAAGAAAATATTTAATGAGAAGACCTTTTATTCTGGTAGGATTTAATGATTTAATAAAATAGACCGTGGAGTAGGCCTACTTGGAAAACCACGAATAAAACTTTAGTCAGTTTTAAAATCATTTTTTCTTAAAAATTTTAGGAAAAAAATGTAGGAAAATTTTTTGTAAAAAATTGCATTATCTATAATTTTTGTGTCAGCTCTTTTCATTATAAAACTAACCTTTTAGCCAAAAAACTAAAAAACTCATTTTCGCAAACTTTGACCTTGTATAAAAATTTTTGCACACATGGGATCGATGGGGACTTTTTACAATTTCATTAAAATGGTATCTCTAACGTTTATGTAAATTTTTGGCTTCTTGAGCATTTATGCAAGGGTAAATGTCTATTTTAACCGAATAAAAGAAACCTAAATTAAGATTACTTTACAATATTTAATGAAACATTTTTTCCGATGTTTTGTTAATAACCGTCGTCGTGATTTTCAAAGTTTCCTAATAAAAGTCTTTTAAGGTTACCAAGGCCTAGAGGTGCTACTGCAAATTTCTGTTTGTTTTGCCACATTTTCTTGATTCATTCTGTAAATTTACTTATTTCTTGTTAAATGTAGTTTAAATCTGATCCTTAATACTTTAAACAATACTGTTTGTATTTTTAATTAACACTCTAGTTTTTATACTGTCTTATAATTTTGTAGCCATTTTACGTCAAAATCCTTTTTCGAGAGAACGAGAGACCTCAAAAAACGACTCTTTCTCCTCTTGTCCCAAGCTTTGGAACGAGAGAAAAATCAGTGTCTCGCCCCGACGAGACGAGAATCTCTCGTCTTAGCCGCATCAGCAGTAATTTGTCTACTTTTAAAACAAAAATTGTATTTATGTTTTAGGTAATTAAGAACTATTCAAACACGATACTAGTTTAAACCCCATTATGCCAGTAAAATCTATCTGCCTATAGGCTAAATAATATTAAGTTTCTAATTTCTATGCTATACGCAAGTTTGGTCTAGTTTGTCGATAAATTTAAATTAAGGACCTAGAAATCAGCATTAAAGCACCTCGAGCAATGTGATCCGAACTAATTTAGGTAATATGCTTTTGAATTTTAATTAAAATTTGTTTGTTCCATATTAATATATGGACTTATTTTCTAAATATAAATATTATATTTACTGAATTAGATCTGTTTGGTGCGGGAGGGTTCTGGTTAAAAAAAAAATATTTGTAGATTTAGAAACTATTTAATATTTATATGGTGGTACTTCCCAATTATTAAATTGTAAAATAATATTTCAAGAAATGTGGTAATACTAGTAAAATTTGTTTAGTTATTAAGATACAAATAAAAATACTAAAGGTATTTTTGTTAATAAAATGTCAATTTATCCTGATACCTACAGCGGGATTGTAACTTTATTTTTTTTTAATATCTAAGCTGCGGATAAATTAGTATTTTATAAATTGGGGGCAGCACTAGATCTTTTTTTTTGCATAATATTTAATTTATTAAAGTATACATGTTACGTTTAAGTAGGCTTGCTATGCACAGTATTTTTGTAACTACGATTTTATTGTTAAGAAAATGTATTCTAAGTTTAATCATCCGCAAATAAGAATATATAGTTAATATACATTCCACTTCTTTCAGTCAAATACAAACAGTTGTTTTATGTAAATTATGTCCTTTTCAAATAGTAGGCTAATATTTTTATAAAAAGAAAATATGGAATTTGAGACAAATTTCCCCACAAAATTGGTATTTTAAAGAAACGAAATTCTCGGTCCGAAAAACTTTAAACCTACAACTTTGCACTTTAATTTTGTAAAATTTTCGGGAAATAACCTTTGAAATCCCCGTTTTCGTTGAGGGATACTTATTCCATACTCCCCAAATCCTCCGGTGTGTATGGGGGGCGCTAATGTTAAGCCCCGCCACGGGCACGGCCATACCTAGATACGGCCCTGCTCACAGATTTGGAAGTTAGGGGGGGGAGAAAACATTTATTCTATAAAACAAAAAGAAAATACGAAAACAAATTTAAATAACGAATATATTTATATATAAGTTATATGTGAATCACTAACGTTCCCAATATTGATTAATGGCGACTAAATGAAATTAGTTGTTGGTTTTATGTTAAAAATAGATCATCTTTTTTCTTGTAGCAAGCACCAGACTTTTTCGGCAATAAATTTGACGTAGCATATTCCACTTACTTGGAAATTTTCGATTTTTCCAAGCTTTCGCGTGCTGAATTCATATTCTGTTTGAATTTACTTTTAAATTAACAGGGGTGACATTAAAAACCATAAATTTGTTATTACTATTTTAAGCTTACAAGGCAAATTTGTTTTCACCACAATTTTTTGTGATTTTATATTTGAAAATTCGCTGGATGACATTTTGTTGTCAGATTTTGAACACACTAAAACGGTTTTTATAGAAAAATAAAATACTTTTAAAATGGATTTATAATGTCACGGTAGTAGATAAAATAGTGTTTGTATCTAATCCGGTAATGGCTTTTAACAACCTTAAATGAACACAAATACAAAATCTCCATGGCTTTGCGAATTTAGCCAAAAAGTTAAGAATCCTTTTTTTTTAATGAAGTAACCCTCTAACTACCATATATAATATTTGGTGTAGCGTATATTAATATTTAAAAATTAATGTTTTTAAACATTTAAGTAAATCTAAATATAACAGCTGGACTGAAATTACTTGAGCTTTCCCCTATAAGTTTTTATTTCTTTAACCATACAACCTTTGGTAGAACCTGGTATTTTAGAACGATAATATATAAGATTTACTAATCCTTTGGTACACATTTTTGTGTTATTTAAAGTGTTTGTACTATTTGATGTCTGAGCTACCCTCTATAGGGTACAAACGATCACTTTTAGAAAAATGAAGACCATAAAGTAGTAGGTAGTAAATTAAATTTAAAAAAAAAACATTTTTGTTTTTGTGAAGTGATCATTCTGTGGTTAATTTCCTTTTAAAAAGGTTAATTAGGAAACGAAATTACCTTGTCTTGCTGCATTTAAAAATTAACTAAAATTAAACTTCCCTGACAATTGTGCCCAGCCCTATTGACCCCTATAAACTCGCAGATCGCCTGAAAAAAAAACCCCCAAAGAAACCCCAAATTATCTAAATACTTATTTTAAAATCTACCCCCGTTTTTACTTTTTTAACCCAATTAAATAACAAAAAAAAAACAAATAATTACTTTCTTATTTTAATGTCGTTATATATAGTATTCAAGTTTTTTAAACACTAGCCGAAATGGTCGCAATTTGATTTAATCCTAAGTTATTTAATTTTAGCCGAAATATCATAGGACCATTGCGGCATATTCGTGAAAACAAGTAAAAAAGTATTTTTCAAATTGTTCATCTACTCTGATACAAACAATTTTTGTATTATGTACCCAACTACCCTGACTGTGACTGTCTATAAAAACATACAAGGTGTTGCAGAAATGCGTCTAGCCACATGAATGCTATTTTTCCATAGCCATAAGTATGCTGACATTCCTTTCTAAATCTTTATAAAATAATAAAATATATTTTTTAATTAGTAAATTTCCCATATAATCGTGTCAACACAGCTAAAGTGTAAATAAAATTCTTTATTAACAATCTAAAAATAGCAAAACAAAGAAAGCCGCACGTCGATATACATACGCGCGCTGCCTGAACTTGTGATGACCTAGCGCATCCAATGAGAGCCCTAGGTTTGCGCGCCAGAAACTGGGCCCTTAGGGCGACTTTACCGACGACGCGAAAGAGAGGGGGTAGTCGAGTAGCTTAGGCGTGCGCCAAGAAAAGAAAGATACTCAGTAGGGTAATTGAGCATAATAAGTGAACTAATTGTCTAAAGTTTTTTTTATTTAACGTTAGGAACTTACAATTTCTCTAGCATTTTCGGGCAAATTGCTGAAATGTTCTATTATGTAGTTGATAGAAAATAAGTAACTTTTTTCTATGATTTAGTACAAAGCTGTACATTTTTCTCAGCTAGTAAAGCAACTCTAAATAATTATCCGTGTCAATTTAAACTTGACATATTCTACATAAGGTTTAAAAGTAAAATAAGGCTTGTGATTAAAGTGAAGTAAAGAACTGTACAGGGCAGGCCTTGGTATGGAGTGATGAATAAAAAAAGTGATGGTCAATGGTATATCAGGAAATTAGCAGGATAGCCGAGGTATACGGGGTTTCTTAAAAAACTGTAAAGAATTTATAAATTTAACTTCTCTAGTGTTTCTAGTTGTTGTTTTTAATTGTGTCGTAACGTTGATATATATTTACGCCTTATAGATTTTTAGTAAAATTTAAATAATTTTCTTTGCTGGATTTAAGTGAATTTTTGCGTCGATTTCAAGGGCAAATTTTGTAACTTTTTTTCTTACATTTTGTAAAATTTAGCCGTTAATAAAATAATAAGTTATGTTTCAGATTTCCAAACTCTTGTTAAATTGATTAAGGCCATCAGTGCCTATTTAAAGGTTAATTTTAAAGTTTTACCTTTCTTTGATATTTTTAAAGTATAATTGAATTTCCAAAAAAATTGTCAGGGGAAAGGCATACTTATTAGAAATTGTATATTTGTAAGTATTGACTTAAGTTGCTTATCGTGTGGAGGCGTGACGATTAACGTTTCCCCACCACAAGGTTTTATTTAAAATAAATGTTTTGGGTGTACTTTCGACTATCCCAGAAGTAAAATTTTGCATCAGGTTATTATATGACATAATATAACCTATTTGTACTTTTATGCATGTCAATTTCTAAAATAATATCTTTTATGGCAACGTAAAAAAGCTGTGAGCAGTACTTTCGTTAACACACTGTATATACCAGCGTTTATACTAACTTTTTACCTGTATCATATATTAAATATAACCTGCTAAACTTATTGACCTTTGTTAATAAATAAAACAATATAACCCAGTTTAAAAGCGAACTGGGATATCCCACAGGAATGATTTGTATTTTTAGTTTTTTGACTAATTGCCAGGGGAAATTAAATGGAAACATATAGGATGCAAAAAATGGATTATACGTGAAACAGATTATTTTATTGGTTCTCTAAAAATTATAAATTTTGTCCGTTAGGGTTAACATGTTAATACAAATACCCGTAATAAAAGATTAACATGAACATACTAAATAATAATTTATTAGTTTTGATTAAATATTTTATTTAATGGTACTTTCCTTTCCTTGCCGTATTATAATATAAACAAACAGAGGCAGATTAGGAGAGGTGTAAGTTTAGAGCACATTTTGTTAAGGTGATTGCTGGTATGCCGCAATGGCCTTGGTGTAGTTCTGTTAAGGTTAAGCCGGTCCCAAACACTACGTGCATTTGGCGAATGTTCGGCGAATGTGCGAATATTCGAACTATTCACTACACCTTTGGCCACCCTCCCACATGCTACTTTATTTAAAAAATGCGTCCAGTGACAAATATTTCCCGTAGTAGAGAAGCCGAAGTCCTGATTTTCAGTGGCGTGGCGTTGAAGTTCAAAATGGACAGTGATGAAGAGCAGATGGTTATAGCAGTGTTGTATTATTACAAAATAGGAAAAAAGAACGGAAAAGAAGATGGTGGATGTTGTCTTTGAATAGAAGAAATTAAAATAGTCTACTATGACCTTGCTACGGAAAAAAATGTCATAAGGTGCACTGCTGTTACTTAATAGAATGACAAAAGAAACTCTAAATAAACTGAAAAAAAAATTGTCAAAACGCTACGTGGAAAATAAACAGCCGCCTAAGGGCGTTTAAAGCTCTAATTTAAAAGTTTGTCCATTTTGAATATTAAGAATAAATTTGAAGCTATTTAACTTAGGCACAGGATATTATACATAAAATAAGGTTAGATTTTTCCACATAATCAAAATCTATTATAATATACAGGGTGTTCTATTTAACATAAGGTAGTTGACGTACTACTTCCTGAGCACTCAAAATAGTTAAATTAAATTTTTCTCAATAACGTCACGACGTTTTGACTTTATTAAATAACTGGCGAAACATTGCCATCAAAGAGTCTTTCTTTTTTAATTCTACAACCGAGCACTCCACGCAAAACTTTGTTTTAATATTATTCCAGGCATCAGTCACTTTATTTCTATTCTTATGTTATGGAATCTGTGGGTTCCAAATTGCAGGTTCGTTTTCATATAATTGTATAAACTCTAACGTTAACTCGTTGCTCCATTCCATTTCAGCAAAAAAAACCAAATCAATCCGCCACCAATGCAATACACAACAAACTGAGGGGTGCGCTAAAGCAAAAAAACATATAAACAAAGCCGTAGCGTCTGGGAGCGATGCCAAAGTTAACTACGCGGCACTTCGCCGTACTACGAGCTTCTTTCATTCGTGCCAGTTTACCGACAGCCTCCTGAAAAATGACGAAGTACGAATCTTCGTCGAAGGTAGGGCTCCCACACGCTACGCGAATAAGCTCGAATACCAAATGTTCGCCGAATACACGTAGTGTCTGGGACCGGCTTTAGCCTAATCTTAAGCTAGCAGAACAATGGGTTTAAAAAACAAACTAACAATATAAGAATAGAAACTGGTACGTAATAACGGCCCTATATACAAAAATAAACTTAAAAAAGACCTTAAATTTAGTTCTGTTAGCCTATGTAGTTTTAAAAATATTACTGTCTGAAAAAAGTTAGAAATTTAATTTATTTTATTGTAACTGAATTGGTACTTAAAGTTTGGCAGTTTAAAAAAATACGACTTACCTGATCTTTATATCTTAAGAAACTCTATTACTAATAGAATTTTAACAATTTACCTACCTATAAGTGCTAAATAGAGAACCCATGACGTTTTGACAAAACAGTGCCCCTTAACTCTTAAGCGACAAAACACTTTCTCGCGCCGCCAAGATAATGACGGACTTATCGTAGGCAATAAATCTTTACGTGCACGAAAATTTGTTTTGTGTAGTAAAAGAAAAAAAGTTAAAAAATGTTTCGCGTTTGTGTAAAGGGAAAATTAGGTGCGGATAGTAAGATATAGCTAGTCATAAATTTAGCACAAATTAAAAAAATGGTGATAACACATTAATATATGGACAAAAAATGTATCTATTTAATTTATTTATATATACGTACTTAATTGTTACACCAGAACATTGGAACATTATATGCGTCATTCTTTATTCATACATCAACTTATTCTACTTATAAAAAAAATCTTACACTATAAAGCTTAAAGCACACAGACACGTCTCGCAAACCAATTTCTAAGGTGGGGAGATTTTCAGTGCAATAAAAGGAGATGTCAATTTAATAGGATAAGGCTTAAGCGAAATAAAGACAGAGAGTGGTCGATTCCCTTTCTCCCAAAAAAAACGGGGAATATCTGCGACAACACACAACGCAAGGAGCAATATTGCTAACCAGTAAAAATAAAATTATTTATGTTTTCTTGCTCAATAAAATAATAAATACCTATTACCAAAATAATAAAGTATCTTTAACCATTCTAAAATACTAATACTTTTTACAATTTTTTTTTGCCAAGCGCATATTTTTTTTTTTAATAAAAAGTTTTTAAAATATGTGATTTTTAAAACATTTCTAAAATTGCTAATAAATATTTTACGAAATGGCAATACTGTCCACAATATCCTAACGAATCGTAGGCGCCGTCGACCGTCGTTGCATTGGAAGTGGGATAGGGGAAATTGTTGTCGTTCTCTTTTTAATCTGAGGCCATATCATATATATCCTACTCTATTACATTAAAATTGACTCCCAAGCCCTTGCCTTGCCAATCCTGTATACTTTTATCAGAAATTTATGGAAAGGCAAAAAGGAAAACATTAACGAATTAAGCGCATTCTTTTCTCTTCTAAATACTCTGTTCTGAATGACATATCCTCAATGGTTTAAACGTATAAATATGCCCTAGATTCTCATTTTATTTTTACTGGATTCTCTCGGATTTCTTATGACAAGACCATTTTTCCGGATAGCTAGAAAGCCAAAAGTGAACAAGAAATAATCTAAATCTCGTTCCTTTAAAAATAAATCTTTCTTTCTTCACTTAGTTATTTACACAGTAATAAAAAAGATTTAATTCTAAATTTAAAAACACTTATGAAAACAGAAACTAATTCTTAAAAAAATATGAAGGAATCTTGTCACAAAAGATTAACAGCAGATCTTTTTTCCTTTATTTTACATAATCTTATATGACTAATCTTGAAATATCTTCTGATTAAGTCTAGTATGCTGTGCACTCTTAAAAATTTAAATGGTTACAGTCACAAATAGGTGCTAACTATCCATTAAATTGTTTTATCATTTTGAAGACTCTTTTACCTTTTACCAAAACAATGCTGGTGAACCCCAGGGCTCAGTACTGGCGCTGACTATTTTTTTTATTTCCCGAAAAAAATTTGCCCATTTTCACAAAGTCATTTAATCTTATAGGCTTTACTTTTAATATAACCTTAAATTGTATAAACACATTTAATTCATAGCTACAGAGGCTTCCAGAAAGTATTTCTTCTCTTCTAACATCTACACTCTGTATGTATTCTAAATTAAAACTAACTTGAAACACTATTCCCATGCTTCGGGAATGCCTTCCCTGAAAGACACCTTTTGATATATATTTTTTGCGATTTTTGAATATTATGGCCATGCCTACCTAGATGGCACTTTTTAACATTATTTAAATTGTTTACTATTTAACATCTTTTTGTATTAATATGCTTTACTGGTTGCATTGGGATTAGTCTGTTAGATGGCACCAGGGTCATTTAAATCTTTCCTTACTTTTATGTAGGATAGTTTTAAAGACTTGGTGAGCCTTCGTCAGTCGTGTCTTCACCAACAAGGGTGAAACATGCAGCCGACTTAGCCACACCCGAGGTTTTCATCCTTTTGGAAACCCCGTAATTTTAATGGGATTAGCAAAAAGCATACCTCTAACAACGTAATTATTTTTTTTTAATTGGGAGCCACATGCCTAAGAAACTATTTTCTTTATTGAATTACAGTACACGCGCGGTAATGTGAACTTACGTATATATGAACAACTCAATAATGTGAACACTAAAATATAACCATTTTAATTCTATAGTGTGAACAAAAACAATTTTCGATAATGTGAATTTTGGGAAATCTTAGTAAACCTATTTAGGTTTGTCTAAACTTGCTACTACCTATATCGGTATACGCATTCAGTACGTTTATTTTATTTAGTTTGCAGAAAGATCAGGAGAGAGTGTCACGCCCCGACAACTATGTCTTACAAAATGGTTAAAAATAATGAGAAATGTTTAACTCTTTATGAAAAATCTAAAATTTTGAAAGAGCAAAAAAATTCTAAGTGGTTCAAGAGAGTTTAAGACCTAACAAAATAAAAAAGTGCACATTAAAACGTGCGGAAAACCCAAAAATGGAAAGCTTGCTGTCAAATTGGTTTACCAAACATGGTGTAAGATTGCTTAAAATTGCAGGAAAAAAGTTGCCTTCGCAACCCGAACTTGTAAATCCCTTTATCGGAGACTTGAGAAATACCTTTCAACAGCTTAGTCTTACTGAACATCAAATCTAAAACTCAGATGAGACCGGATTATATTGGAAGCTGTTGCCCGATAAAATTATGTTCAAATTTTTGAAAAAATGGCCCCTCGTCTAAAAATAGCTTAACAAAGAATAACTCTTTTGGGTGCACAAATGCCACAGGTTCACACAAACTAATGCCTCTCTTTTTAGTTAAATAAACACATGCGTTAACGTAATTGTTCTTTGATTTTAAATTTTTTTGAATATAATCTCCTTAATGTGAACATTTCGATAGAGCGCGAGTCTACTGTATATATCAAGGCTCAAGTACCTTTACCATTATAATATTATATATACATATATATATATATATATATATATATATATATATATATATATATATATATATATATATATATATATATATATATATATATATATATATATATATATATATATATTAAATTTAAATACCTACAAAATTTTAATTTGCTACGGTCATTTGGCTATACTATGTACTTTTTGATTTGCATTTCCTTTTTATGTTAAAACAAAATTGCTTTACCGCCTCCATCTAACAGAGAAAAGGAAGTAATAAATTACTTCACAAATGGGGTGAAACGTTTTTTTGTCTAATTTTGTGGTAAAATATGCACCTTTCGAAACGTGCCTATTAAAGGGTAAATAAAATTAACATAACTGCTCTGTTAAAGGGCTTCACCGTCGTTGTTCGATAAGTTATGTGATCGATACCCTATTTCCATTAATTAATTAATAGGAGGTTCGGAGAAAGCTTTCGAGTGAAAATCTTAATTATAATTAGAAAATTTTCTTAGGTCGTATTATTTAAAATATCTTTAAAGCAAGTACATCTGGATAAAATAAATACTAATACAAAACATATTAAGGATATTGTAAAAAAGAAACGATATTTCATATTTTATAGAAACATTAGTACTGTTCTTACCAAGACACCGATTTTTTTAATGGGTGTGGTGTTAAGCGCATTTGTTTAATGATTGACTGTGATAAAACAAAAAACATGAACAACTGATACTAAAGCAAAAAGAAAACAAAATCGATTTTTTAAACAAAAACTTTATCGAAAAGAAATATTTTTTTAGCGGGCAAACTTTTCTGGCAAGGTATTATTAAATAGTATTTTCTTATTATAGGAAACAAATTTTTATGCTTATTAAAAGACCACATTTTGCCTTCATTAAATAATATGGTCCATGAATACCTGTAGGAAAATAAAAGGCTACTGGGTACAAAACAATATTGAAATAATGAACATAGTATCAATATCACTGTTTCAGGTTATACAATGGGCTGCATAAATAAGTAAAACTTTTTACTTGCAAAATTTTAAGCATATGCTGTATTTATCATAACTATAGATGTGCGTTGGCCAGATTTCGTACATTATACTAGAATTTAAAAAACTCCAATATACGTATCATTGTGCAACAGCTTTCTTAACGAGAATTTTTGAGGGACGATAGATATGGATTAGAATAATAGCCAATGAGACCAGTCGGAAAACCGGCAATGCATCTAAAAAAGCCTACAATAGATTAAACTAATAAAATAAAATAAATATACTTCTGCTTCTACAATTGTAGAGTATAATAACAATTTGAAATCTTGATTAAAAGCCCAATGTATGTCAACTACCGGGTAAATTATCAATCCGCCTGTAGCCGAAGCCAAATTTATTGTTTTAATCTAAGGCGTGTGAGAGTGTTTTACTAAACTTGAAGACAACCAAACTCTCTTGTACATTACATTTCAGATCATTTAAAGGTAATTGAATAGCTTGGCCGTCTTTAAGCATGCACTTTACCATCTGTTTACCTAATGAACGAAATGGAGGGCAAAAAAACCAACTAGAGCTATTACACCCAGACAAGTACTTCTTGATATTTTACTTAACACAGTAACAAGTGGAGTGAGCTCTAACAGGTTAACAATATTCCAATGTTAATGCATAACAAAAAATAAAATATAAATATAGGTTATACCCAAACCTTTTAAAAGCTAATTTTTTTAAGCAGTTGACTGAGATAGCCTCGTTAATAATTTAAAAGCCAGTTATTAACTTCTAAATCGATGATGTCCGAAGTGATCTATATCGATCATCAGGGGTCGACTAAAACCTACAATACACTATATCAGCCGTCCAAGACACATCTGACGTTAATAATTAAAAAAAAAATCAATATAAGGTCTACCCAAAACTGAAAAACATGGAAGCAGTGGGTTTAGATACGGCAAAGAGCGTTGGCATATATGAGTCCTATATATGCCCTGGGATTAGGGTTCATGATTTCTCGATTTTTTTCAAATTTCTCGATCACGAGAATTCTCGGGCTAATTTCTCAGGTCTTCTCGGGTTGTCGAAAATTTACAAATTGCGTGTACTACTTTTTTAAACCGTCTGAATTCAGCTAGAGTCAAAACACAAATGAACGTGTGTGTATTACAGTTTTCCCCAACCAAGCTCGCTAAAATTCCCAATTTTTTTCTGTGAAAAAATCCCTAGAATTCCCTAGATCAAAATTAAATAGAAAAATAATTTACGAAATACTTTATTCCCCAAAAATTTAAAAAAAATACAAAAAAAAAAAAATCTCATGGTAACAATGAACATAGATAGCAAAATGAATTAACAAAAATAAAAGTTTCTAAAAAAAAAAAAAAAATTCTAAAAATTTTTAAAAACCCCAATCTTTTTTTTTAAAGGGGGTTTTCTTTTTTCATAAAGCTTAAATACTTTTCATTTAATGAATAATTTTGGCAGCAGTTTTCACTAGAAAGACGAATTAAACACACTGCATTTAATGCCTCACTGGATAATTAATTTCGCTTTTTATTTTTTTTTTTGTGGTAACGACTGAAAATACTGTATTGGCAACTTGGGGCAACAAAATCAAAGAATTTTTTAATTAGTATTTTGTAACCCCAAAAAAACGAAACAAAACCAAAAAAATGCAAAAGAATTTTTGAAAGATCCCAATTCCCCCATTAATTTGGGAAAAAAAATTTTTTAAAAGTACGGGTCAAACCTTTTAAAATATAAATTTAATGGATTTGATTTATTTTTAATAAAAAATAAATTGAAAAATTCTAAAATTGAAAAAAAAATCCTTTTTTTTTTTTTTTTTTTTTTTTTTTTTTTTTTTTTTTTTTTCCCTATTGTGGAAAAAAAAATCCTAAAACTAGGGAATAATTTCCTAGGTTGGCATTACTGGTGTATTACCTACTGTATTGTATCATGATACTATTACTAAAAAAAGATAAACCCACCCCATGAGATAAGCCTATCTCCCCGCACGCCTGCCCGTCACTTGACGACTATTTCCCCAGAAACGGCGATTTTAATTTTTGGCATTCCGATTTCTTTTTTAGATGTTAGATGGATTAACCCCTGTTTTTTTTTTTTTTTTAAACGTCATATAATGCCAAAATACAATAAACTTAAAAAAAGGTTTTTTAAAAAACTGCTTTCCCAACCGACAAGCAGAATTGTTGTCGTCGAGTGACGTCATGCGCAACGTCGTACGAAATTAAATCGCCAAGTGGTTTTATCTTCTAAAATTTGTATCATGGTTTGTATTATGTATAAAACGACGCCGCCAGAGCGCTTGCCGCGCGCGATCGGCGAATAAAAAGGGGACCACTGCGTTTGGCCCCCTTTCCGCCCCGCCGCCACGTGTTTAGAACAAACGGGGAAAAGCAAATAGTTTTTTTTTATAATTTCATAGACTCAAATATGATTTCTCGAGTTCTCGAGTTTTCTCGAAAAATTATTTCCCGGGAAAAAAACCCAACGATTTCCCGGGAATTCTCCCAGAATTCCAAGGGGGAAGAACCCTACCGGGGGCAAATACAGGTCGCCCGGGGTACTTACCAAACTAATAATCGCAACAATAATATTTACTTTTGAAGGATATATAAAACATATCTAGTAGAAAAACGTGTGTCTTCTCCCTGAAACCCAAACTGGTACTGCGGACGCAACCACTGGAAAAGTTTTAACCGAACAAAAATTTTTTGCAGCCATGGCAACCCTAAAAAATTCTATTCAGACATTGCAACCTTAAAGGCTGCGTGTAGTCAAAAATACTTCATGACTTGCACACGCTACTTTTGTGGTTGCGAGGTAATTCAGACATGCTACTTTTATGCTGCGCTGTTTCTGATGATGCACTGCAGCAAAAATAGCTGTGTGTGTGACCTTAGCTTAAGACTACCCATGAGAGTAAAAACTAAAATAAATTTACGGCTTAACTTTACTCTTATTGCCCAAATATTAGAATGTTGGCGGTTACGATGTGATTTCGTGTTTTTACATTCTCTTGACGATTTGGTATGAGAGCTTAAAATTTTTAAAACTCTTGACTGTACAAAAATTTTAATTAAAACAAAACAGGAAAACCCAAAATATTTTACAATAAAACATCCTGTCGATATCACTTTACCCTGTCTAAAACAGGATTAATGTAGCTGGGATAAAAGACAATGCCGAATAATTTTCCCCGTTCCTTTTATGAAATGAATGTTTCAAAGAATCTTTTGGCTCTTGTTTGCCAATTAAGAAAGAACTGATGCTTTAATTACAGAATTAAATTGAATAGGACGTCTGTCGCTTTAGGTATAATTAATTTTTGGGTGATTTGTCTGATGTATTTTATCTTTGTTAAAGAAAAATTAAATGTAAGCTGTACTGTCTGTTTGTGCGACCTACATATACAGAATGTACCACCGATAGGGTTGATATTTTTAAAGGAGCGAATCTACAGCTACAAATAGGAAAACATATTATAAAAAAGTTGTACAGTTTTTGTATTGCAGGGTTTTTAAAGTAAATTATTATCATTATTATTGGGTTATATAGTCTATAGTCCGATTTAAAGTTGAAAAGGCCACCAGCGTCATCAGCATGCATTGTTCTATCTCACTTTAAAATTATTCCCGTTCTCGTCGCTCTGTTCCAAATTTACCAACTCATGGGTGGAGTGTAGAGAGAGAGAAAGGCTTGATCGCGGACTCTTTTAGTATGACGTTCCTGGCCTTTTCTTCTTTAAATCGGACTTTACCGTCTTTGATCTTTATTATTTAAAAGCATAAATAAATTATCTGAAATTATTAATATTTATTTTAATTTAACCACAAAAATTTTAATTTAATTATACATAAGTTCTTAAAGGGTTTCTAAAAACTAATTATCAGTCAATTGTACTAGAAAAAAGCAGTACTTTGATAAAAAAAATATAATGATTACTTCTCGGAGTCCTTCTTTCATGCTATTTGTTAATTTAAATATTAGAATTAACAGCAAAGGACAGAAAAACAATAAGACACAAATTGGAAGAGCAAAAAGTTGTTTTACTAATCAATTAACACAAAACAAACAATAATTTCTGCTACACAACTAAAATAATACACTGCGCGTCTTTTGAAGTGGATATTTTGATTGCTTCTATATAATTTGTTTTATTTTTCTAGTTCATCGTTTTTTTGTTGAATGATATTAACATTATAATTTCGCCTTGTACTCAGGTACATTTTTTGTTGCACTAATAAGCGAAAAATGTGGCTTTATTTGGATATTTGTAAAAAAATTATGGATCGGTATTTTTATACAAACGAATCCTTTTAAACTGACAAATGTAATTTGTTTTTATTCAGTTTTAAAAGCAATTTTACGCAACTGTTGGGTATTGTGCAGTACTCTAGTGCCTTATTATGCCACTACGAAAACTTCCTTCCGAAAACTTTGCCGCCGTAGAGGCCCTTCTGCAACATAGTAATCGTACTCAACAAGAAGTGGCTCAAATGTTTAATGTTTTCAAAGTGTTACTAGTAGAGCTTGGAATCATTTCGAGAAGGGCCAACCGTTTAAGCCGTAGAGTTTGAGCTAATCAATATCAGCACTGGACAGCAGCACAATGGTGTAACTGTTTGTTCACAGATAAGTCTAGATTTGCCTTGTACCATTCAGATGGCTGTACCCTCACTTGGAGGGAGCGTGGGGAGAGATACCTCGAACAAAATATAGCTGCAAGTGTTGCGTATGGTGGAGGGACTGTTACTGTCTGGAGCGACATATCTCTGCACTCCCGCACGGACCTAGTAATTCTTGTTGGGCAAACAATGAACAGTCACAGATATGCCACGTTAGTTATTCGTCCGATTGTTGATCAATTTGCTCAAGAGTTTGGACCAGATTTCATACTTGTAGACAATAATGCTCGTCCTTACAGAGCAGAAGTTATTTGGCTCTAGAAGAGCTTGGTATTACTCGAATGGAGTGGCCTCCTCGATCGCCACACTACAATCCGATCGAACAAGTTTGGGATTGTCTCCAAAGACAACTTAATCTTAGAGATCCTCAGCCACAGACACTTCCGGAGCTTTCTGAGGCCTTAAGAGAAGGGTGGCAAGCTTTGGATCAACGATTTTTACGTTCACTGATTTTAAGCATGCCCAGACGAGTACAGGCAGTCTTAAGAAGCAGAAGAGGTCCTACGAGATATTGATTTCAAATTTAAACCGACAAAATCTGCAATATTTTTACTTTTCGGGGATTTTCAATTTCAATAATTTTGCAAGGTTTTATTTTTCTTTAATTTTCAACTTAATAAAGTTTTATTTTAAACTTAATTATCAACATTTTATAAGTCGTTTAAATCAACATTTATGTGTGAAATAAAATTTTTAAAAATGTTTGCTAATATATTGTTTTATTCCAAATAATTCCAATTATCCACTTCAAAAGACGTGCAGTGTATTTTTGTAGCTTACAATATTGGACTGTTGTAAATTATAAGGTAAGAGAGGCCTTTCACAATATTTGGCCGCTTAAAAAAGGAATACCACCATAAATTTGATAACCAAAATGTAAATATATCAAACATAAATATAAATGTATGGCAAATAAAAGTTTTAGAACATACTCCACTATTTTTACCGCAGAAATCTAAAATTCTTGTCATTATTATTAAGCAAATCATTAAAAGAAACAGTTTTATTAAAAAATTTTTTTATTTAAAAATTTACATTTAACTAATATGTATTTTTACATAATAAGCAGGTACTTACCCAGCGGTAATTTAATGGATCTCTGCCGTAATTCTAAAAGCAGGCGCCCAATTCTAAAACAAAAATATATATTATAGTAGGTATACCTACAGAAACAAAACGATTATCTTTGGTTAAGCAATTAAACCTCATCCAAATTTAATTTGTGTTACCATGTTTTGGCCTTCTTATTAACTTATGAAAACATTAAAAGAATATTTATAGTATATTATGTTTTTTTATTAATAAAGCAAATTTGATTCTCTGAGTCGAGACAAGATAGATAGAGTTCGGTTAACTGAGCTAAAAAAGCTGACCCATATCAAACAGGAATAATAAATCGTCAGTGGATCAAAATGTTTTGTGATCGCTGAACGGCCGGCAAACCCAACTTTCTTCTCATATTTTTTTTCTTTAGGGAATATCACAGTAGTAGACTTTTACAAATTGTTTTGTAAACTACTTTAGATAAAAAACTTTATTTATTAATTTTAACCCAATTATTAAAAAAAAAATTATAAAATAAAATGTGTTTGGGGCGTTGTTAGCCTTCCTTAATAATAGACTATAATTTTATAGGTTGTACTGAATACTGTCTTTCCCCCCTGAGACCCCTTTAATATGCATAACACAGTTACGACCTAGCAGTTTTGTAAAATAACAAATAAAATATCTTAAGATAGGATAAATTTAAATGATTTTACTGACTCAGGGGCGCAGCTATGGTCGGGTAAACCGGGGCAGTGCCCCGGGGCCCCGGGCGAAAGGGGGCCCCGAAGCCCCGCTAAAATTTTGTTTATTTGCGACACCTGTAAACTCGTTTAAATATTTATTAAGATCTACTACACTACTACAGTACTAACTAGTCATGACTGCCAATAATTATTATCAATATAACTCATTAGGTAAAAGCGGCTACCGCCATCTGTCCATCTGTACTCTGTATGCAGTACGCACCACCTCGACACCGCTTTGGTTATACAAAATAACTTCTCGTATTTGGGGGATCTCCAAATTTCTCAGTCTCTTTTACCCCAAACTAACCACAAATAACCTTTTTTTATTCCGTGACCACAAAATATGGTACAGTCACTCGTAGTTGGTTATGCCATTCAGCTATAATAGATGCAGCCTATTGTAAATCTTGTTGGTTTTTTTCTAAAATGTCCAGTACATGGAGAACAGGCATAAGAAATTGGACACATTTATCATCTCGCATTGAAGCTTGTCCAGTTTACGACTTGAGGAGAAAAAATCGTGTCATTGACAGTATTTTAGAAGAAGCAAATTTTTTTGGACGACACAGTTAAAATCTACTTATTAAAGCTAATGCTACATTAAAGTATAACATTCGAAGAATATAAAGTAAAATTTTCATAAAGAAATTTTTAAAAATACGGAAATGGCGGCAATTATTTAAAATTTTCGTCTCTGGGATAAAAAATTGGCCTTTTTTCATAAATTAATAAACCGATTCTGGTTGAAATTTTGAATACTTAATATTACCTACGATAACTAATATTCTTACAAATTATTGTTATTCTTACAAATTCTTACAAATTTTTAGGCATTTACAATAATTATTGCGAGGGTTATAAACATTTATTCAATATTGCTAAAAAGTCCCATATTGGGCTTGATTGTTTATCGATTTCAATTCATAAAAACAAATAAAAGGCTTTTTCGTGCTTTAAAATTTCCAATTTATCATTTTTTTAATTTAATTGGAAAATTGGACAACCAAAATACTTAATTTCGGGCTTTTCCCATTGTTTATAAAAAACAAAGCATATCTGGCTGTATCTTTTTAAGTATTTGTTATAAGAAAGACCCCCCTTTCCATTTAAAACTCTTAAATTTCTGCTAAACACGAAAGACATACATTTTTGCTTCACAGCCTATGCTATATTATCTATAGAAAATAAAGAAGCCAAATATCTCGATTTAAAAGGGACAATTATTAGGTTTGCTTGCAAATAGAAAAGCAAGATTTTTTTTTATTTTGGTTCACTATATTTTATGTATCTATTACTTAGGTACATATATTTAAATTATTTTTTTGTGTTATATTTGGTTATCCATGTTTACTAAATATTATTTAAAAAGAGTAATTTTTTATTTTTTACTGTTTGCTAATATTAAATATGAATAATTTTTTTCAGCGTATATTTTTATTTTTAATTAAACTCATGAAGGGCCCCAAAAAATTTTTGCCTCGAGGCTACGCCACTATACTGACTTAGTGGTAAAAAATAATTGAATGACTCTATTTTTGAAATTTAAAGTAATTTTACCAATTAAGGTTCATCCAAGTAGTGCACTTAGGCAAACAGGTTGATTAGGTCCGTAATATAATCTGTCAACTTGTAAAATATATGAAAAAATATCATATTCTTATAGCATATCTACTTTAGAGCTATCACTAAAATTTGAATAAGCTAAAAGTAAATTAGAAGTAATTGAAAACCTTTTTTTAGAAAATGAGACAGCCGGTATATTATTACAAATAGAGTATTTTGATTGTAAAGAGAAAACAATGTACTTTTAATTTGGCAGTAGTACGCATAGAATTTTAACCTTGAGCGACATGGCAATATTAAATTTTGGTAAAGACAATTTATTTGCACAACTTTTGAAAATAAAAGTTGATTGGGCTTCACCATCGAGTATGGCCTTGACAATATGCCAATTATTAGATACATCTCTTTCTTGTAATAAAACAGTAGATAATAAGACTTCATGGTCATTAAGTAGCAATGTCAGACAAATGAAATTGGATTTAAAGTATAACCAAAGTCATCGGGTCTTTGTTTAAAACACAACATTATATGATGTTGTTGATTACACGAACGACAACGTTTTTCTTATTGACTCATACCTTATAATTTTTAATTATGTCAATACGTTGTTGAACTGGCTTTGTACTAAAAACCGAACATATATAAATAATGATTTTTACATAAAAACCATATATTTTGTTAACTGTTTAATAAAAATGCAGATCTAAAATTTGATTATGTTGAATTTTAGAATTACAAGAGGGATTAGAAAATGGTGGTTTTTGAGTAGAATTATTTTTTTGTTTATATGGACCTGATTTCAAGGCAAAAGGTGCATTGCTTTTAAAGAAAAACCTTTATTGCATCTTTTTCGGTACATCATTCGAAGCGTCTTGCTATTCAAATGTTTCTGTTTTTGAAGAGTCCAACCTATTAGATAACATAAAGGCTATACGAAAATCTCAACAAGACGTAGATTTTGCACGCCAGACAATTTTTTTAAAAAAATAAATTTCGCAAACCATTGCTATTTTGAAAAGTTAGAGCGGATTGTCGCGAATATTTCTCAACAGCTTTTTACTTATATGTATATATATATATATATATATATATATATATATATATATATATATATATATATATATATATATATATATATATATATATATATATATATATATATATATATATATAAATAAATATCACAAATATTTCAATGCTGATAAAAAATGTTTTAGATATTAGGGATATTATAGCAATCGTATTTAATAACATAAGCCGTATGGTAACAAATTGTAAGTAAATGTACTGATAATTAAAGGTAATATGCCAAGAAATCATGCATTAGAATTTTAACGACTGCGAAACCTTTTAATGTAACTTTGTATATTAAAAAAGTCTTAATATAGGCGTCGAAAAAGGTATTAGGAGATGAAGGACCGGTCTCTGGGCGTTGTTAGCCTCCCTCAATAATAGACTATAAGTTTATGGGATACACTGGATACTATCTTTTTCCCCTGAGACTCTTTTAGTACACATATCCCAGTTATAAGCCAGTTAGCAGTCTTGCTACAACAAATAAAGTATATTTAGACATGAAAAATCAAAATGGTTACCTTGATTTACCTTTAAAAAAGCAACTTCGCTTTTTATTACTTTTTAAGCAGTCCTGTTACTAATTTCTTTAAATTCTAATACAATAAGTACTTCAAAACGGCTAGCTATGTTATTTTAGGTAATAATCAATGTTTCCATACATATTAAGGACCTGTATAGATGTTATTTTCAAACGCATGCGTTTACGTGTGCCACATTTTTATTTTTAATAGATTTCTATAAATCTTTTTGTGGTACAACTTGAATAATTATCAGTACATCTTGTTAAACAAAAAAAAAACTTCTAACAATGGATTTACGTTGGAAACAGGACTCTTAAATAATAAACCAGATCGTATTTTCTGGACCCGGATTTGAAGCAGATTTGATATAGGGACTCGAAGATAAAAGCTAAAAAAACTAACCCAGAGCGAATGGGGATGATAAATGGTTAATGAATCGGTCTGTTTTGTCGATAACCCTCTTAAGCCCATCTGATAACTTATTTATTGTTTAATCCAATTTATTTGGATGTACCACTTTTTCAATGTATTTTTCTTGCATCTTTTATACACGTTTAGTTTGAAAGATATCAATTTATTTCAATTAATAAATTTAATTCAATAAGTCATAAAATATTTACTTTAGTGTTTGCCTAAAAGTTAGTAATGTAAGCTTAATAAAAAATATCTTGGACATAGATATTGTACTTATTAATTTTAAATTTAGAACTTTAAAACTAGTAACTTTATCTTGCTATCTTTATAGTCGAGTTCCCCTTGTTACCCCACCCAGCGATTCTACGAAAGAGATTTTTTTTTAACTGAAACCTAGTGGAATCTGTTCAGGAAGACTTAAGGAAAAAAGTCAACCAAAAAAAATTCCCGCGATAAAAACAGGGTGAAAACACCCCCAATTCCCCCCCCCCAATAACCCAAAAAGTTTAAAGTAACCTTTTTTGTAATTTTTAAGGGATCTAGTAGGTATTTTGGGCCGCTGAATCCGTCAAAAATTAAGTTTAAGGGGTATAACACTCTTATTTTTACCCTTTTAATCCTTAAAATTTATTGTTCCTTAAAAACCTATTTTTTAATGGGATTTAGTAGGTATTTTGGGACGCTAAATCCGAATTTAACGTCAAAAACTAAGTTCGAGGGTTGTAACACTCTTTTTTCAATAAAAATTAAATTTTAAGGATTGAAAGGGTAAAAATAAGTATATTGCACCCTTTTAACTAAGTTTTTAACGTTAGATTCGGATTGAACGGCCCAAACCACCCACTAGATCTCATAAAAATGACAAAAAATCGGTTTTTAAGAAACATTAAATTTTAAGGGTTGAAAGGATAAAAATAAGGGTGTTACAACCTCTTAACTTAGGTTTTGAGGTTAGATTCGGATTAAGCGACCCAAATACCTATTAGATCCCATAAAAAGAAAAAAAAAGGTTTTTAAGGAAAATTAAATTTTAAGGGTTGAAAGAGGCAAAATAAGGGTGTTACACACCTCTAACTTAATTTTTGACGTTAAAATCGGATTTAGCGGCCCAATATACCTACTGGATCCCATAAAAAAGATTTAAAACTTTTTGGGTTAATGGGGGGGGGAGGAATTGGGGTGTTTTCACCCCGTTTTCATTGCGGGAATTTTTTTTTCGATTGACTTTTTTCTTAGGTGTTCCTGAACAGATTCCACTAGGTTTCAGCTTAAAAAAATATCTTTCGTAGAAACCTCAGCTTTGACCTTTATTTTAACACAGGAAACTCGAATATTAGCTGTATCCAGTGTTCACCTGAAGACGACTAAAGCGGTTATAGACAGTAACCGCTTAAAAAGTGGTGGAAGCTTAAAATATATTAAAATTATGCAAGCTTAAGATACGTACTAAATTCAAATCAACTTTACATTTTGTGCAGTTGCAAACCATAAAAAAAGGACCAAAATACTTAAATATCATCAAAAGTAGTCAAGGAAATAATTACAAATGGCATAAAGCATTAAGTCCAGATAAACACAAAATTCTTGAAATATCCCAAAAAAAATCAAATTTATATACCCTAATTATAGCTTGCATTCTAAATAAATAAATAATTATCGTTAATTGTGCCAAAAAAATGCTTTCCTGCTTGAAATAATAACTACTGCATTTTCAAAACAGCAAAGTTTTAACTTAATGAATTATATTAGAACCTTATTAAAACACAGCATGTATTGCTTTCCTGTCACCAATATAATAATTCGGTTAGTTTTGGTTAGTCCGGTTAGTTCTGCTAGTGCAATTTATTGAGTTACTTATTGCATTTATTATTTTGAGAACATACCAGTATATATAATAACAAAAAGTAAATAATTTGGTAACTGAATAAATAACACAAAAAAATAAATGATTAAGACGGAAAAATCCAAAACATACCAGGGAGAAAACTCTATAACATTAACTCACAAAAGTTGCATTATATACATCTAGTTAAATATTAATTATTAATAAGTTATATTTTATAATAAAATACCTTTAACGATATATTTGTGTAGTCTAAGTGATCATAATTGTTTAATAATCCTTCAAAAGTTCCTATGAGGTTTTCTACTTCCATAGACAAAGGAATCTAAACTTACAATGTCTGCTTTTTGAAAATCATTAAAACATGGTTTATCACCAGTTCTTGCTTCTTAGGCTTGTGGTATGAAAGTTTTCACTTATAATATCAAGAGCTTAAATTATTTCCGGAAATTTTCTTGGGGACACGAATATTTTGAAAATTATACCGAGTCGCGAAGCGACTAGGGATAATTTTCTTAAAATATTCGTGCCCGAAAGAAAATTTCCAGGAATAATTTAAGCTTGCGTGGTATTCGGTAAAAAAATTTTACACCATAATTCGAAAAAAATTATTAATCCAATAACAATAATTATTAATACAAGTAACACGACGCAATTTCGAAGAAATTCATATGTAGGTATGTCTACCATATTTCGTTAAATAATAAAAAAAAAATACCAAATTTAGTTACACCAAATGCTAAAATTCAGATGGGTAGTATTTAAATATATCGTCCTTTGGTAATTTTAAGTCACTAAAAAGAGTAGAAATTTATTTTTTACAAGTAACATGATGCAATTTCAAAGAAATTCGTATGTAGGTATGTCTACCACATTTCGTTAAATAATAAAAAAAAATACCAACTTTAGTTACACCAAATGCTAAAATTCAGATGGGTAGTATTTCAATATATCGTCCATTGGTAATTTTAAGTCACTAAAAATAGTAGAAATTTATTTTTACAAGTAACATGATGCAATTTCAAAGAAATTCGTATGTAGGTATATCCACCATATTTTGTTAAATAAAAAATATTACCAACTTTAGTTACACCAAATAGTCTAAGAGCTGGCTGCAAAAAACCTGGCCTATCGAGTAACCGGATAAAATATGTTTTAGATAATACTACTCACTGTATCTATTGAAAAAATCATTTAGTGCCAGGGCAAATATGGTGCATAAAATTGCTATGTTTTTTCTAAAGTACATCTTTTGGACATGAACTGTACCAATCGAGTAACCGCTTGAAACTAATTTTAAAATTTAGTTTTAAGTGAATAAAAATAGTTCTAAACAAGTGCCTCGTTAAATCTGGTGCTAACCCCATGGCACGACAGTTTTTTAAATTTTTTTGCGTTACTGTACCCATCGAGTAACCGCTTTAAACTATAATTAAATTAAAGTTTAAATATTTCTTATTAAAAAATACATTAGTGCCACTTCTATTCTAGTGAGAAATTCCTGGCACGATACTTTATATTTCTTCAAGTCCCATGCTATTACTTATACAACCTATTATAGAAACATTTGGGAATAAATGAATGAACATCTGATGAACAATTATAGTGATTTTTAAGTAAGTAATTTTTTTTATTTATACGAGTATTTTATAAAGTATAAAAATGAAATGGAATGCAATTTTTTTCATATATTCTACTATAAAATTAATAAAAAACTTAAATATCTAAAAATATACATTGAAACATATATATGCAATTATCATTAAATATCATCATGATCATCATCATCACTATCGTCATGCTCATCGTCACTTTTGTCATGATTTGTCACGTGCGCACTGCACCAGAACTAGTTCAATAACTGAGACGCCCAATGTTTGCATCAAGTTTGGACAGCGTCTCCATACATCTTTTTCTAATGTTAAATCACTCTCTCGGTAGCATGGGGCTTGAAGAAATATAAAGTATCGTGCCAGGCATTTGTCACTAGAATAGAAGGGCACTAATGTATTTTTTTAATAAGAAATATTTAAACTTTAATTTGATTATAGTTTATAGCGGTTACTCGATGGGTACAGTAACGCAACAAAAAAAAATTAAAAAACGTGTCGTGCCATGGGGTTAGCACCAGATTTAACGAGGCACTTGTTTATAATTATTTTTTATTCACTTAAAACTAAATTTTAAAATTAGTTTTAAGCGGTTACTCTATTGGTACAGTTCATGTCCAAAAAATGTACCTTAGAAAAAACATAGCACTTTATGCACCATATTTGCTCTGGCACTAAATGATTTTTTCAATAGATACAGTGAGTAGTATTATTTAAAAAATATTTCATCCGGTTACTCGATAGGCCAGGTTTTTTGCAGCCATCTCTCGCTCTAAAATGCTAAAACTCAGAGGGGTATTAGTTCAGTCCATCGCCCTTTTATAATTTTTGGTAACTAAAGGTGGAAGAAATGTATTTTTTGTTAAAGTAATCCATAACACTTCTAATGTAAAAAATGTAATATTAATATGGTTTGTTGCAGTAGGTGGCCGTGATATAGGCGGCCATGCTTTTGACAGATGAGGTTTATATTGGTAAATTACATTGAGTTACTGTATAGTAAACCAGCAAACAAAGATATTCTTATGTAAAACATTTCTTGTAAGCAGTTGCGTTAAACAATTTGAGAAAAATGGAATGCTTTGAAAAGTACAATTTATGTAAATACTGCAAAGAGTTGAGTCAAGTGCAAATATGTCATCCAAAATAAAAAAAAATGTGCTCCTGAGCTTGCACCCATCCTAACTCGCCTCTTTCGAATCTCTTACGACACGGGCATTTTCCCGGAGAGTTGGAAAGCTGCGCATGTGCAACCTGTCCCCAAAAAAGGATCCAAAACTCTCCCTTCCAACTATAGACCTATATCTCTTCTTTCAGTTGTTTGCAAAGTAATGGAAAAATTCATTAATTCCCAAATCTTAAAGTATCTGGAAAACATAAGATCTTACATGATAGACAATATGGATTCCGTCACAGTAGATCCACAACTGATCTTCTTTCCTTTGTCTCACACAACTGGAACAAGTCCCTTGAGTTTCTTGGTGAATCCCAGATTGTTGCTCTTGACATATCCAAAGCTTTCGATCAGGTCTGGCATGATGGGCTTCTTAACAAACTTCCTTCTTACGGTCTTCCACCTAAGCTTTGCTCTTGGCTTTCCAGTTTCCTTTCTAATCGACGTATATCAGTTAGTGTAGATGGTCATTCCTCCAGTTTCTACCAAATTAATGCCGGGTGCCCAGGGCTCAGTGCTGGCACCCACGCTGTTTCTTCTACACATTAACGATCTTCTCTCTCCACAATCAATCCCATTCATAGTTTTGCTGACGATAGTACCCTCCACTCTAGTATCCAATTTCATAAGTCACCGTGTGATTCTGATTTGGAAAACAAGCGCAGGTCAATGCAGATATCTCTTTTACAAGACCTCAAACTTATTTTGGAGTGGGGCGCCAAAAATCTTGTTCAGTTTAATGCCTCGAAAACACAGTCATGTTCGCTGTCGCGAAAAAAGTCTGCAAATGCTCATCCCTTACATATGAGCGGCCAAGTTCTGCAGAACAAAGAGTCGTTTAATCTTGTCGGAGTTACTTTTGAGAATAACCTTAACTGGCACAAACACATTACATCCATAGCCTCGGCAGCTTCAAAAAAGCTTGGATTCCTCTTCCGAGCCAGAAAATATTTCTCTTCTTCCAATCTGTACATTCTGTATGTATCCCAAATTAGACCCTCTTTAGAATATTGTTCTCATGTCTGGGGAATGGCGTCCCCTATAACACTTAGCATTCTGGACTCCATTCAAAGAAGAGCCGTTCGTCTTATTAATGATCCAACGCTCACAGAAAGGCTTCCTCCTCTTGCCCACCGTCGAGCTGTAGGGGATCTGTCGCTCTTCTATAGGTATTTTCACGGCTTCTGCTCAGAGGAGTTGGCCAGTATAATTCCTTCTCTGGCAGCTCCCAACAGAACAACCCGTAGTGCAACTTTTATGCATCCTTTTACAGTTCAGTTAGAGAGGCCCCGAACTTCCCGCTTTCTTCGTTCCTTTATCCCTAGAGTGTCAAGACTGTGGAACCTGCTGCCCGCAGAAGCTTTTCCTTCTCCTCCCAATCTCCAAATATTTAAGTCCCGTGTGAACAAACTCCCTCTCACCACACTTAAGGCCACCCACGGTACGTTAGTACTTAGGCATCAGCCTTCGTGGACTGTCCCAAGATAAAAAAAAAATTAATATATTTAACGAATTTAATGGAAGATTGCGACCAGGAAGCGTTAAGGTGCGTACAGACTTGACGAGCCAAGAACGCGACGCGCCGCGAGTCGAGCACGCGACGCGCTCTAGCCACGAACTTTCCCCGAGACACTCGCAAGCGGCTCGCGCGCTTTACTGCGATCCATAGATCGCGACGAGCGCACGCCGAGCCATATTTATTTGTGATTTGTCCGACGGCAAGAGAACATGTCTGATATTACGGCAGTCCAAAAAACCGCAGCCTGTGCAATTTTACGTAGTGGCGCGCTGATAACTGCAGCGTCCTTAAAAAAAAGAAAACACGAAGATGGTGGAGTACTGAACTTTATAAAAAAAAATCGGGTCAGGCACTGCTGCGAGATTTAAGCTTTCAGCACGTTAGTGGGCAGTATAAGAACTTCACCCGGATGACCCCAAATTTTGATGAAAACAGGAAATAACATTTCTAAAAAAGAAACATTTTTGAGGAAGCCAGTTTCAGCTCAAGACAGGTAAAGCATTTAGCGTTAACCAAAACCAAATTTACTTTAAAACAGGGAATACAAATAAACTAATGTTAATTATAAGTAAAAAATACAGCAAGCATTATAGGGTCGTTGCTCCGTGGCGCGCTGCACCAAAACTCAGTCCACACTGCGCCTCGAGTAACCTTTGATGTTTCGTCGAAAAACCGACTGGAGATGGATCGCAACGAAAGGCGCGCGAGCGGCTTGCGCGCCAACCGCGACACACGTCCACACTTCAAGTTTTGGCGCGTCGCCCGCTCGTCTCGCGGCTCGGCGCGGTCTAGGCTCGTCAAGTCTGTACGCACCTTTAGAGTCTAATGGTTTGTTTACGAAAATCCAAGGAAGTCTGCTGCAGAGTGCAGATGTCAAATAAATATGGCCTTTTGCGTAAAAGAGATTTAAACAAAATTGTTTCGAAATATTACATATATGTCTTAAAACACAGACATCTAATTAATTCGTCACCTTCCTATTCACCATTAAGAAGAGAGGATGGGTTAGAATTTAAGCAACATTTAATTGTTAATGCATAATAATTAAACAAATTTGTGTTTTCTGTTTAATGAAACTCTATAGTGAATAATAAATAATAAAGTTATTTCTTATATAAATTTTGCATTATTTACAGGTATATTTACATTATTTAATGGTTGTATTTCCACTTAAATATCGTGGCGCCACAAAAAAATTTCCGGAAATTTTTTTAGTTGTCATGGTAACTATCAAAATTAAGGCATTTTATTGGTTAAAAAGTAGAGGTGTGAAATTTTCAGAAATATTTATGAACGTCTCTCATCTCAGAAGGAGGAATCAGGTATGGCGCAAAGTTT
Organism: Listronotus oregonensis; assembly: GCA_019359885.1. Classification (NCBI taxonomy): domain Eukaryota; kingdom Metazoa; phylum Arthropoda; class Insecta; order Coleoptera; family Curculionidae; genus Listronotus; species Listronotus oregonensis. The sequence continues at coordinate 154,185 of JAHBCN010000648.1, forward strand.
CGCCATCTCGGCACAAACCTAAACCGGGTCTGCTTTTAAATCGTTTATCTCAGCCCCAATATTTTTTTAATTTAATTTAATTAAAGATGTTACAAATTCTAGTCGTGCCTACTTTATAATATGATGAGCAAGTACATAAATTTTAGCGCAAAATAAAAAAACAAGTAAATTTTAATTTACACTTTTATTTAAGTTATCCAAAGCTACATTATCTACAAGAAAAGTATAATAAAATAAACAAACAAAACCTACTTATTAGAATGATGAGTAAAACTAACCAGAACTAAGCAAAAATTTTCTGTCTCATAACAATCTCCAAGTTTTTAAGTAAGCAATACATTTATCTTAAATACAACTCTACTTTGTGTTTTCGCAAAACAATTTTTAATTGTGCTCTTTAAAAAATTAATTTAATACTAGCATTATGCCTAAAAATTTCTTTAAATTCAGCAAAACCACTAATCTTAAATTTATCTCTAATTTAATCTTCTAGTTGGATATCAAAATACGATTACATTTTTTTACCATAAAGTAATTTTTGGTTTATAATAAATTTTAAACACCAAATAAAAGTAAAGTACATAGAGTTTTTGATTAACAAAAAAGAATAGACCGAATACTCATATAAATTTCCGACTTTCTGTATTAAGGTTGTATCCCAACTATAATAGGGTCTCAGATAAAACACCGTCGGAATTGTCTTTATTTGTTACTTTGGTCCGATCAAAACTGAATTTTCTCTTAAAACAAAACAATTTTTGTGCAGGAGCTGCCTCTCTGTTTAAAATTAAACATGAAGCTTTTTATTTGACAAAAATATGGTAAAAGATAGAACACCTCATTAAATGCTAGTCCAGTCTATGTGAGTAAAAAGAAATTATGATATTACAAATATTTTAAGATATCTAAGAAACGTCAACAAGTATACACATTTATTGTTATAGTCTGTCTCAAAGTATATCGTTATGACTTTTGACGGACCATACCCCAATAAACCTTTAACGATTTTATTACCTATTGTTATTGGGTAAACGGATTTGTTCATAAGGGCAGGGGTGGGCCAGGTATTTCTTGAGTATTAACCATTGGGCATATAAATATTTTGGCTAATATTTTAGTGGCGTGTTGAATAACCGTTTTACTGTGCGTTTCGTAAAAGTTGTTTTACGAGAATACAACTATGTCGCGTCCAAATAATTTGTCATTAGATGCAAAACAGGTTGTGAAAAATGTGTATGAAACTCCAATATCATCGATAAGAGATATTATTATTAGTGAAGAATTGAACAAAAGAAAAAAACGTAGTGATTTTCAATCTCACCGTATAGACAATAGTGAGCAGGAACTAATAAAAAGGAAAATATATTGTCTTTATGAAAGCGGAGTTATTCCTACCTTGGATAAACTGAAAAAAAAAAGCTAGACGAAGGCGAAACCAATATAAATATAAGTTGTGCCACCCTCCATAGAGTTGTTTGTAAAATGGGATTTAAATACCGCAAAATAGACCAAAGACAAGTAGTAATGGAACCGCACAGATTACGCACTTGGAGATTTAATTACCTTTAAGAAATTAAAAGATATATCTTAGAAAACAGATCCATAATTTACCTTGATGAAACATGGTTTGATACACACGACACAATATCCAAAGGATGGGATGATTTCAGTCAAAACTGTCAGACGAAAACACCTTCCAATAAAGGAAAACGCATTACCATAATACACTCTGGTTCAGAAGACGGATTTGTCCCAAATTGCTTGCTGTTGTCCTCAAAGAATATTAAGAATTCTAGCTTGAATTATCATGAGGATACCAGTGCAGAACTTTTTGAAAACTGGTTTCAAAATTATCTTTTAAAAAATATTCCAAACAACAGTGTTATTGTCATGGATAACGCAAGCTACCACAGCCGTCTGCTACACAAAGCACCAGCTTCATCAAGTTCAAAAATTGAAATCCAGGAATATTTGTTAGAAAGTGATATTTATGTTGAATTCAGTTACTAAAAAACGCATATTTTGGAAGTCCTAAATTCATATGCAATTAAAAAACAATATGTATGTGATAATTTGGCTGAACAGGCTGGGCATATTGTCTTACATTTTCCTCCGTATCACTGTATGTTTAACCCCATAGAGCATTTGTGGAACCAAGTAAAATCAAAGATCAGAGTAGAAAATGTTACACCTACTTTAAGTCCCAGTGTTATAAATTTGATAATTGTAATTACTAACATACCAGATAAGAGCTGGAAAAATTTACTACAGCACATTATAAAAATTGAGGACTCTAACATTTCTATCCAAAACAACATAAATCCTATTGTAATTAATCTTAATGATGACTCTGATAGTGAAACAGAATTAGATTTAGATATTTAGATTAAAAATGTAATTATGTATAGTTAATGCAGTTATAAATTTATTTAAACTTTGCATATATTTAATTTCTTAATGTAATTTTAAGATTATACTTACCTAAATAAACAATACCTTATAAATCTTTATATTAAGTCCGTCCCTAATGTTCTGTCCTTTAATACCTACCGATCCGCAATTTTATTGCTGTCGGCAGGTATAATCCATAAATGAAGGCAAGAGCTAACATGGTATACTTTGAGACAGACTATACCACACCAGGGAAAAAAACACAACGCACAAAAAATCACACCATATGCAATGCATAAAACAAACATTAAACTTATTTAACTCTAGAAAAATATGTCAATCTTATCCACAGATGCCGTAATAATTATTTATGTACCAAGGGTATTAAGTAGATGTTTATGCCCTGGGGGGCAGAAGCCTTTGGGTTTGTAAGTCGCCCGAGGGCAATACACATCTATTAATACCCGCAGTGTATACAAACTTTTATGTCATACTAGTAAATATTTTAAAAAATACAAAAACTTAAATTTGATTTTAACATTTTCTTTTTATAATAGTTGGCTTATAATAAATGCTAGGGTAACCAAATTTTGCTAGCTGTCAAACTCAAAAGGCCAAAATGCAGGAAAGTTTTGAAATTCTTGATGAAATTGCATAAAAGCGGAAAAAGCAACACAAAACTTGCTACCGAAGAAATCAAAAGATGCCTACGACAGAGAATATGACAAATTACTAAACTGAATGGCAAAAAACTGTGTAGAACTTATTAAAAGTGTGCGGCATGGATACTTTGGTAATGTAGATGAAACATTTTCCCCGAGTTCCTTATGGTGTAAATATTCAATGGTAAAGGAGACTTTAATAAGAATATTAATATCGCTAATTACCATAAGTTAATCCAATATTTAAAGCAAGGGTCAAAAGGAACCAAAAAAGTCAGAAGTTTTGTCTAGAGAATATGTTTTAAAATTTATTTCTGAGGCACCAAATGACATGTTTTTAATGAATAAAGTTGCAATAATTTTTGATGTATTTGGTGGACGTCAAGGACAAGAACTTGTAAATATGCTAGTTATCCACGTAGTAGATGGAAAATCAGTTTTCGTGGTAAATGGACCAGAGAAGAAACCCGATACAAAGCGTGTTTTTACCATTGTTGACGAAGACGAAATGAACAGTTTAAAGCTTGTAAGAGACTACATGTCTTTAAGGCCACATGGTTGTTCAGAAAAAAGGATTTTTCTGACTTATAGTCAAGGTTGCTTTACTATACAGCCAGTTGGAAAAAAGACATTTAAAAAAATCCCATTTATCATTGCAAAATATATGGGTTTAAAAGACCCAGAGAAATATACTGATCACTGCGTCGAGCATCGGCAACTTTTCTGGCAGAGGCTGGAGCCAGTATGACCACGTTGAAGCGCCATGGTGCGTGGGTGGAGGAGTACGTCGGTTGCTGAAGACAGTATATCTTTAAAAAATTAGGTTTCAAGGGTGCTGGCAGGTATACCTTCTGGATCTGGCATTATCTCATAGAAACCTGTGCCTGAATCAACAACATTAGCTGCAGCCAATCCAAATATCACCGGATCCTTTTAAAATTGCCATGTGAATTCGATCAAATAACATTATGAGGATATTTAAATATTATAGATTCTGTAATTTCATATTTTGTAATTTCAATAATAAAAGCTATTAATAGGTTAATCAGAAACCTTTTTTTAATGTCCGTAAAGGTAACGCCTTTTCGGGAGCCAGCATCTTTATGTGTCTGTGAAAAGCCCATGAAACTTTCCTTACTCCCCATTTCTGATCCGTAGAACATGATCCTGAAGTTATAGAATTACCGACCTAAAAATAGGGAGGAAGAAACGTTTCCTATGTTTTTCTCTAGGGATTATTAAGAAGGCTGGCTTGTAATGAGGCGTTAACTCAAACATCTTTTTTTGTCTTTATGTCCGCGCAAGGCCATAAAGTGCACTTTATGCTCGCGCGGGCCATAAAGAGCACTTTATATCGGCACGGGTATAAAATATACTATAGTTTAGTTGGTAACTACCTAGCAATAAAAACACCATAATGAACTAGAATGGCATAAAAAATATAAGACGGATAAATCTATTTTCCATAACTACTTGATTGAAAATTAACCGTTTTAATGTATGTAGTCAAGGTACTTTAGATTAGAATTTTAAATATTAAAAACTATGGAGTAGAAGTGTTAAAAAATTATAATGCGTCATAGTAGTCACAATGTAACTATTAGAATAGGAGAAAATATACCGGTGGTCCCATTAAAAATTTGAAAGTACAAGTCATTTTTAGTCAAACCAGAAATGATTCAAATCAAATGAATACTGGTACAATATTACTTGCAAATGTCTATAATATGGCTTTAGATACTCAAAGAAAATATAACTTGATTAAATATAAGTTCGGACTTTTTCAATTATGTCTAGTCCAGTCGACGCTTATGCGCTAAAAAACGTTTTCTCAAGAATGCGGACTCGACTTTAAACTTGACATATTTCTGTCCCCTCTTAGAATTAGGTGCATATTCGTTGCGGTCTGCACTTTAAAATGAAATACCTCCGTCAGACGGAAGAGGCATGAACAGTCAGCGGAGCTTAACGGACCTGTCCGGTGAAAATAGAAGACTTTGCTTTGCACCAATAGGCTAGTTTATATTGTACAGACTTTGTATGTAATTGTACAAACTTAAAAATTGTGTACGTTATTTTTACATCTTAGTGTCATCTTTTTATGTTGATAGAATTATGCTATAAAAATTTTTATATATATTATCTGAATTAATTTGGGAAAATTAACAGGCTGATGAAAACCTACTAACACCAATATTGGTTGTGTTAAAGTTGCGCATCGCGTCGTAATATATATGGAGCATGTGCGCATGACGTCACCAGAGGTTCGTGGATCAACAACAAACCTTTTTTTTTCGTGTTTTGTGTCAAACGTGTCAAACACCATTATATCCTTGTGGTAAAAAAGACTTTAAAATTGTATCAAAATGACTTTTTGCTTAGTTATGAAGCATCATATAATAAATATCGGTGTTTTAAATCAGTTACGGCACAATAAGACAATAAAAACCTTACATTAAAGAAATAAACCACTTTTAAAGAAAAATCCAAGTAAAATATTTACCGGTCAATAAAAAACATCCAAGAAAAAGCTCGCGAATATGTTACGATAAGATTCAAGCCCGCTAACCACAAAATACGAAGGAAAACCGCTAACTAAATGCTATAAATGACCATTGTTGCTTGCTTGAATGAGGGTTACTCAATTCGTACGCCGGTATGGCATTATTGTTGTTGATCCACGAACGATGAAATGTCATTTGGATGTCACGTGCCGCACATAATCAATTGACATCCCCTTAAGCTACATTTAGGTCTGTTTGTTATTCAAAATGTTTTACACCATTTTACACTTTTTCTACCCACGTAGTCCTAAAATACACTTTCCACAGGAGCGCTTAGGTAAAAAGAGTGTAAACTAGTGTAAACTATTTCTGAAAAAGCAGACCTGTAATCTTAGAATAACCTAGGCCCGGTTCCATTTTTGGCTTTAAGCACATTAGGCGTAGCAGCCAGAAATGCCGTTACCTTTTTAAACTGACAACTTAATGCACTAAAGCCACAATTATCGTTCGGAACGTTATTTTAGCCCATAATTAAAAGTTTAGGGAACTTAACCTGTCTTTCTTATATTTTTTCGCTTGTTTTCGTAAAAAAAAATAATGGATTTCCTAAAGGGGAGTGTCCATTTCGTTCACATCATTTGTACACAAAAGATTGTGGTGGTTCTTAAATAACATTTATGGTACCAACAACACTATTATCTTGCATTTTTAAATACCTTCTTTTTCTTCTTGCGTTGGATCCTTTATACTTATTTAGTGGCCTAAGAACAATTCAAAGAAAAGTTGCGCAAATCAGTTTGTCATGAAGCAACATAAATTATATAAAGATGGCACCATTCTTTAATGTAAAAAAATTACCAACCTAGGTTACACCGGGTGTTTCTTCTAGATGGTTTTCCCTTAAAACATTCAGAAACAATCATTCTAGAAGAAGCCATTTTGGTTTTTACATGACTTACACCTTTAACGTATCATAGAATGCTTACTCCTGCTGTCTCAACTGGTGCAATATTCGAACTTCATACGACCTGTAGCAATTGGGCACATCGAAGCTTGCACAGAGTGCTTGACGCGGGTTAAGAACCGAAATTCTGGCTCCAGGTGCAGCCAGCTAAATTTGGAACAGGCCCCCACTTATCCCACTTCTGTTGACTTGTGCCAGGTAAAAGCTTGAACATGGGACGTTACTTATCACAAATCGGTTTCTTTAAGAAATTTGTTGTTGTATGTTGTAAAGAATATTTACGTCCAGATTAAAGGCATTTTCTGTACAGTTACAAAAAAAAAATGAAAAGATATGTGCCCACAGCCATCACGTCTTTGTACGGTTACAAATTAGTCGGAAAAAAAATTTTACTTTAGCTTTTACATATTTTTATTTTTTTAAACCTTTACCTATTGACTAAATATTAAGTACTCTATTCATGTCGCTAATCCTTAAACGTTTTTGAATTATCGTCACTCTGTTTACAATGTTAGTCCCCTAAGTTCTGTCGGGTTAAATATGAAAAAGAGGAATTTTCTTGATTTATCGTGCGTATCAAACTTCACGTATCCCATTTTAAACCCTCTTACGAAGTTTGTAACTAAAAGTTTAATTCTTTATAAAAATTATTATATTGGTGACAAATAAAAATCCCTTTTAATCTTTTTAAAATATGGTTTCACCACAATATGTTTTAATTTCCAAAGTCATTTTTTTTATATATATTTTAAAGTTTGCAAATATTTAAAGCAATAAATGTACCGATTTGGTACAAATGCGAAAACAGGAATTACGGTACAAAACGACCTGTCTTCCAAAAAAGAAAAGTTGGTTTTTCTGCAAGTGAACTATATCATTGCCTTACTGTTTCTAAATCCACTCCACAAACCGTAAAATTGCATTTCTTTGAGTTTAAAAATAGCGATTTTCACACTTATGCTTCAAAGATATATATTTTCAATTTGAAATTATATTATATATATATATATATATATATATATATATATATATATATATATATATATATATATATATATATATATATATAT